>JBBPDC010000028.1:7877616-7899968 GCA_037974485.1 Hemigrammopetersius urotaenia
TTTTGTGCAGTGAAACTTGGCTGAAACCTCACAGTCAAAGCACTCAAAAAGACAGTTTAGATGCAGAAATTAGCAGTGCAGTTAAAAACACACACTAAAAATAGAAGCTATCTTACCAGAAAGACACAGCAGCAGGTAGATTCAATAAGCACACCATCTATTGTATTTATACCCAGCAATTTGGATAAAGCATAGTGTATTTTCATATGGGTTTTTTCTACAGATTTTTATTTTGATTGGTCTTATTCTTTACCAGCCTAATAAAAATGTGGGTTTCAATTTAAGAGATGATTCGTGTTTTTAACAAAATAACCCTGAATACAGATTCCTAGTGCTTGTTAGCAACGTTGGTCTCATTCAGCATGAAACTAATTGCCTTATTGTCCTAATTGATAGTCCTCTTGTGTATATATAAAATGTTGTACTTCCTTGCAACAGTGCAACAATATTATTTTACAATAAAATGATTACTTTACAAATATTATACCTATTACAAAATATAACTACTGCACTACTGTAACAGAGAACACAAGTAAAGTCACTTGCTGAAAAAAAGATTGAGTTTAGATTAAATCAGTCAAACTAGATTATTCACTGTTTATGAAGGCTCATGAGGTGGGGCAGGTTTGAGGAAATCATCACCATTGTCAATGGCATGATTATATGACAATGAAGAAAAATTATGCAATAATAACACTCAGACTAACTTGGAAATTTTGTATATCAAATCATTTTTTTTCATAGTTTTTGTTCTTTTGCAATAAGAAATAATGCATATGTACCATGCATAAACCAGGGTCCTGGTCCCTGTCCTGGCAATCCCACCACTTTACACCAGTAAGAGTCACTGGGAAAAACTTTTACATTCACTTATATGTGCAACTTGATTAAAATTCTCAGTATGAGAATATCTGCCATATGCATGAAAGCAAGCGGAAGACAGATACAATGAATTTCTCTGTATTGTTCTTGTCTAGGTCTCAAGTTACCCCCCTTTCGGTTTCCATTTCAAACTAAGCGATGTTTGCATTTTGTCTGTAAAACTCCCCAGCCTATTCTCAGTTTATGTAACAATCTACTGGATTAAGTAGATTATATTTAGATTTATCTTCCCAATCTGATCTGGTACTGTACAAGTCCAAAGTCTTATTGCAAGATAAAGTAAAAGTTAATTTTCAACAGGGTAACTTCAGAACAGGGTGGTACTAAAAAGGCAGATGTTCTTCAGCATAAATGGGCCATTGCTTACTAAAGAATTATTGCAAGCTCAGCTAATAATCCAAATATTTACTTTACAGAGCACTCCCCTCTCACATGACAGCAGAATTTGAGCCAAAAACCAGCTCATGAGGAAACAATGAGAGACAGAAAGAGAAAGCATATGGGCAAAATGTGTTGGATGTTAGAGAAAGAAA
Organism: Hemigrammopetersius urotaenia; assembly: GCA_037974485.1. Taxonomy (NCBI): domain Eukaryota; kingdom Metazoa; phylum Chordata; class Actinopteri; order Characiformes; family Alestidae; genus Hemigrammopetersius; species Hemigrammopetersius urotaenia. The sequence continues at coordinate 7,879,032 of JBBPDC010000028.1, forward strand.
ATGCAAGAATTTGTGCAAAAAAGTGATGGTTTCAGCCAGCAGGAAACCATTAACAGTAGTTGTTGGAATACTGTTAGATGTTTTAAGACCGAGCTATGAGAGAAGAGCAAAAAATAACTGGATTCCAAAACACAGCAAATGGTGTGTGTGTTTGTGTGTGTGTGTGTAAGCATGTGCTTGTGTGTACGTGACTGCTGATACATTGTACAGCTTGTTTTTCTTGCATACTTTGCCTTGTTTGTGAATGAAAGCAGAATATGCCAGGTCATATCTGATTCTGACTCTGAAACAGCACGAACACACACACACACACACACACACACACACACACACACATACACATACACACACACACACACACACACACACACAGAGTACCCATAAACACTGAGGTCACGTATCCAGGTACCAAGCAGTGGAATATTCCAGACCTCAGCTCTAAACACATTCTCCCACACCATTTCTCTCCGTCACTGCGGTTGGACCTAAAACACAGGAAATTTATAAGAAGCCACGTCATCACTAAAGAAAAAACAGACTCAACAATAGAACTCAACTGACTGTCTTTTCCCCCACTAAAACCATCAAGTGTGCAAAATAAAACGAAGATATGCTGTCTACCACAGTGTTACTCCACACACACACACACACACATACACACACACACACAAACACACACACACTCACACAGTGTAAACACACAGGAGCGGATACAGGGCAGAGTGACCAGTAAACACTGTACAGATAACTTTACAAACAACATCCTTTGGCCAAGGTTACACAGAAACTGAAGGAACATGTTTGATTTCATCTGAACTGAAAAAAAAGAAGCATAACATTGTGAATATATTCCACAATGTAAAATAATTACTTAAACTGTGATCAAAAATTTAATGAAATGTAAACATCGTTTAGGTTAGTGGGACACAAACTGCTGCAGGACATGGGAAGTGTGAGCATGGAGACAGGTGCGGTTTAGAGAGACAATTATTAACAACTGTAATCTTACTTAAAGCTGATATGGCTGTGGGGGAGGTGGGGTGGGGTCTAGAAATGAAAATAGAATAGAGCAGAATGCAATAGTGCAGACTAGACTAAATTAGACTAAACTAGACTGTAATAAAATATATGTTATTGGACTAGACTACAATTGTAAATGATAGAACAGACTATATTACAATAACAGAACAGACCGGACCATTCATTCAGTATCTGAGGTACATATGACCAGGGATAAACACCCTGGACAGATCACCAGTCCATCACCAGGTAAAAACACTGACCAGTACAGTTATGCACACAGTCACACTCAGAGGTAGTTTTAGCATTTCCAATTCACCTGGAGTCTTTGGACTGTGGGAGAAAGCAGATCTCCTGGCAGAAAACCACACAGTACATTCTATTAGTATATAATGGAACATTCTAGAGACGACTAGAACAGACAGAACAGAACAAACCAGAGTAGACTAAACGCTTAAAAAGATGACATAAAGAACTCTTTCAGCAATGCCACAAACAAATCATTTTAAAAATTACATATCTGAAGAACTGCATGAAAGTATAAAGAACCTTTAAATAATGTCCCTTCAAATAAGACCAATATATAGGTTCTTCAAAGACTCTTTACATTATTAAAATTCTTTTAATTTTAAAAGGTTATTTACTATATAAAAATTCAGCAGAGTATATAATAGCAACCTGTTCATAAATCCAGTAAATCCCTAAGAAATACATGCATAGACATAAAAACACATAAATTCTAAAAGTGTATGGACTAAGTAAAACAAAACAAGGTTATCTGACTTTTTTTTTCTGTAGTCAAACATTTACCCAAAGCTGATGCAACTCAGTCCTAAAAGCAGAGAAGTGCAGGACTGGGGGAGGAGCCAGGCCTCTATAAAAACAGGCCCAGCTGAAGGATGTAAACATCTGATCGTGCAGACAGCAACAAAAAAACCCTCTGGCTACAGTCTTCTTTAATACCTTTTTTCGTTTGAGCTGCTGATTTTTTTTTAAACCCTGCAGTCAATTTAACTGAGTATAACCTGCTTGAGAAGTTGTTTGTGTTCAGGGAAAAGATCAAATAAAGCGAAATGAGTCACATCGAGGTAAAGAACCTGAAGCCCACGACCTTTGAGAACCGTTACTACGATGAATACGAGTATTACAACCTGACAGACCGGTACACTGGTAAGTTTTTGAGTTTTTCACCTTTGGTCTACGTGGCAAAGTAACTTTCCAACAACTGCTACTTTTAGAGCTAAATTTTTTCATGTTTATGTCTAACTAGTGGGTGTTGTCTGTATGTGGGAGGGCTGCGGTCTGTTTATAGTGTCTCCAGGTCAATATAATATAATATAATAGAATAATGGAAGAAAACATTTAAAGTGCAATAGAAGTGCAAATGTTTAAAAGAAGGCAGAGGAGAATAGTGCAGCTTTTTTAAGGTTAGATACAGTGGTGGACTAAATGATAGCGATTTCCTCTGGCATCAATACGTTTTTTGATTCTGATTGGACAGTGATGGAGAAGGTGCTCTCTTATTAATCAGTCCTAGTGTACCTTCTGCCTGACTGTTTTGGGAAATACCCTGCTGAGAAACTGTGTGTGTGTTGCTCCATGTCTCCTACAGAGTGCACCAGCCGCAAAGGCAGGACGAAGAAGGAGGCGAGCTGCAACACGAACCGCCACAACCCTGCTGGACATGAGCGGAAAATCGTCGATAAGCTTCAGAACTCCGAGAAGAAAGCCAAGGAGTGAACACTAACAGGTGAGGTATAAATGAATAAACTCAGACTTTGTGGTAAGTCGGATAACTGAAGCCCAGGACTGTGCACGGCAGTGTCCCTTATAACTGACTCTCGATATGAAGAATCTTGACTTCTGGCTTAAATTATCTGGTTAACAAATTCTGCTTTGTGAAATTCTCTCCGGTTCTCCAAACACTTCCAAATGCTCCTCCTACCCAGTTCACCACATCCCTGTATCAGACATGGTGTGTGATGCATTTTAGTTTTATTTTGTGGTGATATGTATTCTTATTGATGTTTACAATGCTTTACAGATTTAGGACGTATTTGTTGTGATTTTGAAGCTGCATTCTGCTTACATTTTGTTTCTATGAAATAATGTGACAGAAATTGGGTTTCATATTGTTAAACAATTCTTATTCCAGTCATTCGAGCACTGGTAGCCTACTACTATATTTCCTTGTGTGTATTATGATGTGAGGCTAGAATAAACATTATTAAGCTGAGTGTTTCTGTCCTGTTAGAATAATTCTGACGGCTTGATCTGGCAACCGACCTCGGGCGTCTTGGTGATGGATTTCAGTGGCAAGAAGATGAAAGGGACTTCCTAAAGTTCCCTTGTTGAGACGAGATGACTGCTGGTGTGGGGGACTGATGGATTGCTGCATGGCGGTCAGGCTGCTGTGCCACGTTCTGGTGTTTTGGTGACTGAATGAACCCTGGAGAAACGGGGACTCGTACTATGGTGGTGGTCTATAGTGCTTTTATGACTGTCTTTTAAAAATTTGTATCTGATGATTAAAACATTTTTTACATCTTAAAATGAGTGATTTGTCTTCTCCAGTTCAGGTAAAATAAGTAAAAATCCATAGTGGTGTCATTGTGGGCTTCCACTCTGAATAAAAGGAGCAAAAGTCATAACAGATTTTGGTGCATGCATGCAGGGCCTTTGGTGAAATTAAGCCAAAATGGCTTTTTTGTGTTTGGTGTTGGCAAGTCCAGGCTGGTTAACAGCTGTTAGGCAGTACTTGTAAATGGAGTTCATGAGGAATCCTGCAGCTCTCTTTGATTAAGAAAAAAAGTGGGTAAATATCTCCACACTTAAAATGACCTGGGTTTGGCTTCACCATTTGGAAAGAGTTCAGGTAAAATCATGTTCAATTTATTTTTGCCATAATTTAGATCTGTCCCGGGCTGGTAGAATGGCCTTTTTAAAAGCAAATTGGATTCGTGTCTCGGAGTTGTAGTTCCTCTAATGACCAAAGGAAGGCAGCAGTTTGGATGTGGAGCATTTAAACTGCCATGCACTCTTGGCACTTCAGGAATAATCTTCCATGACCCTCATTTCCATATTGCAGCTTAAGACTGTATGAAACCAGACATTTTATTTCAAAACTGTATAAATGTTAATGTGTTCTGAATGGAGGGAGAGCGAGAGAGTAACTACGTTGCCCCTGTTTGACCTGCAAAGTAAAATCTGAATGACTCACCAGGGCTCAAACACACTTATCAGCGGGTTCACACTCTGCCAGGTTTAGTGTTTATAACATGACATGACCAGTAAAATGGCTTGGGAATCAGGTCGTTAGAGCTGTAATTACCAAAGCAGACACCATAGCCAGAGTATATTCATCACACCTGAAACATATGAATGGGCTGGATATCAGCATAGAGCCAGAGTTTCATCCGAAAGGCTTCCTGGTGGAGTGAATATCTAGCAAACACTGGAATACAGTGATTTAAATGTTTAAAGACCATACTTCTGCTAATGGTCCGGAGAAGACTCCTTAGAGAAGAATCTTTATCTTTGTCTTGGGCTTTCTCCCTCTTTCATCTTCCTTGTTATTTCTCTCTCGTTCTCCCTCCCTCCCTCCCTCTCTCTCTCACACACCACCTCTTCAAACAAATACTGGAATTGTTGCTGTTTTGAAATGATCATTGCAGAGTGTGGAGTTGTGGAGTGTCCATAAATTCACACAGGCTCTCCCGCTGATTGTGTTTGTTTATGAGGCACTGATCGGTGAAAATCAACTGTGAAAAACAAACCAGCAGCATTTCATTAGAATGTGTTAAACAATTTGTACAATACAACTCATAATTACTGTAAAAAAACAAAAAAACATGAAGCGGGCTGCTAAAGTCATTACCGCCAACCTGTTACGGAAACAAAATCGTTGAAAAACCCTGTAGATGGTTAAGTGGACCAAAATGATTCACTTCACTTGAGTCAAGAGTTAATAAATAACTGAATTAATTAATTAATTTAATGAATAGAAACAAGAATACTTTAAACATGGCCTCGAAACAAACAGCATTCAGCTGAGAGGTAGTTTCCTGTAGAGAGATATGATATTCGTCACTTTACTAGCATAATATGTTAATATATGAAGCTTGTATTTTATATGAAAAGCATGCCGTAAGAATTTTACAAGTGTTATTTTCAAAAGCATTGTCGTTTTCAGTGCCAGCACTAATTTCCTGCGATCTATATTCACAAAGCAAAGAAAGAAGTTTAATAAGTCTCACGCAGTCTGAGTACAGGCGGAGAGCTAAAGCCAACCTAGACGTGCAAACACACTCTACACAAACACACACACTCTTAAGGAAGGGATACAGGATGAGCGAAATTCTCACATTTCTCCTTCACTCCCGCTCATCCTACCATTCTACACAAGATAATCCATTTATGTAATTTTCCCCACCCCCTCATCCTCACTGCTCCACTGCTTTCATTTCCCCGATCTCATGCGTTCCATCACACACAGTCACACATACAAAGTACACTTGGTCCCACAAAGGATATAATTTTGCAGGCATGCTTGTCAGTGACATAAACATGAACTTCCATATCAAGTGATACTTGGCACTCATCAGTAATCTGATTGCGTTCCCATCACATATGAACATATGAAGCAATAACAAAAGCCTGAGGCAGTGAGATTTACATATTGAATTATGTGGATGCCCACTGTTGCCTAATAGGTTATAATGTGTGATATTTGCCAAATGAAGTTGTCTGTTAAAGTCGAAGCTGAAATCATCTCTTATTAAGTAAAAAGGGTAGCCTGAAAGAGTATGCAGGAGTAATTAAGTTTAGGTCTCAAGTAGCTGGAGATGAGGGATGATGAAACACAAGCTACACCGAGTCCAGAAGCTCACATTGGACCCCAGCAAGTACTGCTCGATTCCCTAGTTTTTTGTCCTCATCAAACCATCCCCCATCCCTCTCTCTCTCTCTCTCTCTCTCCTCTTCCTCTCTCAAGCCCCTTCTTGCTTATGGTGGTTTGAGAAACTCCTCCTGTTGCCTAGCAACTAGCCTTTGGAAATTCCAAAAAGAGCCCGTGGAGAGTGCGGAGCTTTCTTGGTGGTGTGCGCGTGCGTCTGCCCAAGGTGTGTATAAACCCTCAGCGAGAGACAGGTGGACAGGTGTTCGTGTGAAAATGAAAAGAGCAAAAAAGAAATGGAGCATGCGTGAAAGAAAATATTCCTTCGCTAAGAACCATCTGCTGGATGCATAATGTTGTGCTACAGGAGCTGCATCAGTCAAGACAGCAGCTAACAGCTGGTGTGTGTGTGTGTGTGTGTGTGTGTGTGTGTGTGTGTGTGAGAGAGAGAGAGAGAGAGAGAGACATACAGACAGTTTTATCATTTATCTCTATTACATGATGTCAGTCAGTGTGTGTGTTCATATGTGGTTATCTATATTTGTGTGTGTGTGTTCCAAGCTGTAGATGTTATCAACCTCCATATTACATGGTTTCATGGGTGACCCGTGGGAACAAGGGTTTGTGCACCATTCCAGCCTGCCTCCTCAAGGGGCAGTGCATTTTTCCAGTCGGGTCATATGAGTTAACGCACATGAGACTGGATTCAATCGAGCAGTAATCATCTTACAATCAGGGGAGTGCATGGGACAGCAAATAGCATAATAGCGGGTTAGGCATTTAAATACATACAAATAACATAGAAGTTCGGGTGCCTGAACCCTCCTTCTGATCCAAGTGAGAGGCAGGACTGTATGAAGGCTTCATGCAAAAATGCCCCCGGAATGTAAATGTATGAAGGCAAAAGAAAAAATTCCCCATACAGAAGCTATTTAAAAACAACAACATCAAATAATAACACATCCAGATCTTTCTGTTTAAAGCTTTCAGCAGAGATAGTATGTGAAATATGGCGTTGGTGCCTCTGTGGACACCCTTCTGTCCTGTAGCTGAGAGATTAGTCCTTGTGATATTTTTTAAAAATCACTGGATTGTTCAGCGCCACTGAGACTAATGTGGGTGAAACATAGAGATGTTTTAATTAAGTACCTTTTGTAGCATCAAAAGAGAATAGGCTTCTAGAGCAAAACAAAGAGAACAACCCACAGCCAACCACCCAATACCATGACTATAAACCTGTCTAATACCTCTACTTCTCTTTGTTTTTTTCAAACATCGAGCGTTTTTAATGACTCTTGGGCAGTATTCACTGTTTTTTGGTATGAATATGGGGTAAAAAAACAATAACACCCCAAAGATCAAAAGCTTATCGCTGACACTGATCCAAGTGATCAAGTTTTCAGAACTATGTGCAAATTCAGTTAATGGGCTCATTAAAAATTCATAGGAATCTCAATGAGCTTCAGCAATTCTGTTGACTTTCATAAGTGTCTTTTACAGTGACTGTTATGAAGCTATGAACCTGCCCTGGGATTCTACATTAACCTTTTATACCTCATTAGTCAAGTCAAGGCAAGTCATGTCACGCAGATGTTTATTGTTATTTCAACAAAACACGTAGTGCACAGTGAAATGAAGAAACTTTCCTCTAGGACCATGGTGCAAGAACAAAAAAACAGAGAACACAAAGAACAAAAGCAGAACATCACAAAACCCTGGGTACAGTGCAGTCAAGAGGAGCAATAACAATACTAGTGTGAGGGGAAATAGTATAATTGCATACTGTTTTCTATGCAGTCATTAAGCAAAAATGCAAAGGAATGCAAAGACTGAGGTAGATAGCAATAAATAAGTGTGCAAAAATAGCAAGTAAAGCCACATGAATGGAAAAAATGTATAGTATACACATAGTTAATAAATGAATAGTGAATAGTGAAAATGAATAGTGTGTGAATGCTGTGTGATTGGGAGAAAAGAAGCAATTCAGTTAAATATGTGTGTGTGTGTGTGTGTGTGTGTGTGTGTGTGTGTGTTGTACTGTTTGACTGTTTGTTATTCAGTTCTATGAGTCGGCATGGTGTAAGAAACCAATCTCCATCCTGGTACTGAAGATTCAGATGCTGTGAAATCTTCGCCAGATGGAAGGAGGGAAAAGAGGGTGTGGAAAGAGGTGTGTGGGATCGTGCTCAATGCTGTTGGTGCTCAAGCTTTGTGGATGCAGTGTGTGGAGTAAATGTCTGCAACATAGGGGACAGAGATCCTCAAAAATTAATTCAAAAGGTAAGCACAAGCCTATGTGTTTGATTGATTGGCTCTAAATTGATCATAATCATCTTAAAGCTGCACTTTAGCTATTGTCACTGTATTGAGTGGGATTTGTGGTGATGGTTCCGGCGCCCATGGTTGTTCCAAGCAAAGACATTTACATTACAGCTTTTATCTAAACGACTTCTATTCCCTGACCATAGAGGACAGTCTCCCTGGAGCAACTTGGGGTTAAGGGTCTTGCTCTGGAAACCAGTGGTCTTCAGCATACGAAGGTGAGATTCAAACCCATGACATCTTGGTCCACAGGCAAGTATCCCACCCCCTAGACCACCACCACCCCCAGATTGGAGGTACAGTTGCAGATTGGCAGCACAGTTAAAATTAATATTATATCTGATTTTACTGTTCCCTTTTTTTTTTTTTTTTTTTACCATTTCCTGATTTTACTTTTGTGTGATGTCACAAAAATCCACTCATTTACAACTGTTTAGCCCTTCCCATTCATCCCGAACTCGTGTGTTTTAGCCTGAACTGCCTTTTCAGTGAAGTCCAAAACAGGGCAGACAATCAGAACAGATCTCATCTACACAGAGTGAAGGGAAACAAGTATAGAAAACCTTTTGTTTTTGTTATATAACATTCTTTTAGTTCATTAATCCACTTCAAACTTACACTCTGACTGCCTACTGATCTTTATACTTGTGTGAACAAAAGGTGAATAAAACATAGGTATTCATAAGCATAAATGAAACAAAACAGGGGAAAACGTATTCAGATACACCAAATGAATAACTCACTTACTTTCCTGCAGAGCTGTTTTTGAAAATCATAGCTTTAAGATTTATATAGACTTAACGTTTTTGCAGCATTGAGGTTCTTTTTTGTCCTGTTTCTCTTGCCAAACCATGTGTTGCCATGCATGACTTAACTGCATTCTTCCTCAGTCAGGTTCTGGACAAAGGGCTGCTGCTGAGATTCAACTGGAGTGACAGTGATGTTGTTGTGGGTGTAGTGTTGGTGTGAAGTTGCTCTGGTTTTCATGCATGTCAGTGTCACTGCTAAATTTAAAGTGCTCTGCTTGCTCCTCAAAAAAAAAAAAAAAAAAGCCAAAAGAAGCTATGATTAAATAAAGTAGGCGCTGAGTGAGTGTGGATAATATTACATAGTTTTGTTTATTAAATTGTTAGAATAAAGTCATTCCGAGTGATTCAGTGTGACTTGTTCTGTTCAGAGTCAGTCACTGTGGTGGTAGAACCAGAAGCACTGACTTTAAATGCTCCTTTCACAGAAAGTTAATACGTGAAATGATTACAGATGGCTGTCTGATACCTGAGACAGCAGATATGAGATAAGGTCTTGGCCTGAAATGTATTATTTTTTTATATTTATTCATAGTCAAGTGATGCATGAGGATGTTGTAAACCAAAATAATCCCCATAAAAAAACCATTTTGTTCTTACAGTGACAGTATAAAACCTCCAAAGACAGTCATTTTAGATAGTAAATAGATGTCAGCCAGTTTGTTCCTGCAAGGATTCATGTCAAAACATTTCAAATGACTTCATCTGAACAAATGAATTATGCAAAAATGTTATGAAAAGTAGAACCAATATTGTGAAATTCCCCTTTAAAGAATTTGGCCCATCAAGCTGTTGACCCCACCCTGTCAATTTCCTTATCGAACTCACCACCTCACCAGAAAAGGAGAAACTGGATGGTGACATATAGGATTGGATCAGATAACTGCAAAGCTTTCAGTGCTAATGCTTCACACCTCTTTTCACATCTTTTCCTTTTTTCTGTTTACAAGCCCCCTTTTTTCTGCTTCATTACTTTCTCTCCATACCAAGCCATCTCCTTTCTAATGCTCTTTCTCACCCACTGTTTCTACCCCTTCCTATCTATTTATTTATCTATTTCCTTCTTTCCACCTCCTGCCTCTCTCATCTCTGTTGTCATTCAGACTCTATAAATCTCTCTCTCTCTCTCTCTCTCTCTCTCTCTCTCTCTCTCTCTCTCTCTCCCTGTTGACGATTACGATGCTTGCTGGAGAGCACCAGTGTTGTAATAATGAGCATCAGCCCTATTAGCCCTAATGAGACTTAATTAATTGAGATGATAACAATCCAGGTCCAATTTCATTCAGATTAAATGTTCATTCTTCTTGGACCCCCAGCCCTTTCATTCCCTCTCTCGTTTCTTCTCCTGGGCCTCTCTCTCTCTCTCTCTCTCTCTCTCTCTCTCTCTCCCTCTGTCTGTTCTTTAAAAAGCATAGATATGACTTAATTTTAGTTTTTAACAGTAAGACAAGGCTTCCAGAAGGTTTCACAACAATCAACAGCACTACCTGCTTACACAGCCACCTCATTACCATGGTGACAGCCAGGTCGGGGTTTAGGGGACATGACATCATCTCTTTGCTGTCTGTTTGTGTCAGTGTCACTGTCACTCGAACGGCACCCTCTCCTTTCAGTTATTTTCTACTCAACTTTCCTCCCCATTTATTCATTTTTTATTCATCTATTGCATTTGGCTTCACTCAGGGATGGACAAATGAGCAGAAAAACAATCCAAGATGTGAGCGTGTGTGTGTGTATGTGTGTTTGTGTGTGTGTGTGTGTGTGATGGGTGTGTGTGTGTGTGTGTGTGTGTGTGTGTGTGTGTCATTCTATGAGGACATCCCCTGCCTAGTATGCCTGGGGATAGGACGTGACGGAGAAGAATAGAAAGAGATATTTGAACATTTGGTTTATATTGATTTTCATTGCTGCCAGATTGAACCACAATTAAGTTGGATCGGTTCCGTTCCAATTGTTCCTTGCACAGTAACCTGATTTCAATTTGATTGGGAGCAACACAACACCAGCGTTGTTTCATTTTAAAGGGGGCGCTGAATTTCCTGTTTAGTTTTGTCACTTCAGACTAAACCACTTAGACTCAACAGCGGCAAACAAGTGCAACACAACTCATCTGCTACGAAGACCCACTTCACATTGTTTCTAGCATCGCTGAAAAAGTTTGGCAGTTGTTTGCTCAGCGTTGGCCTTGGCGGCAGAATTATCACTGTCTGCTGCCGCGAGTTTCACACATCTACCTCCAAGAATCTGCAGGAATGCATCTAATGAAAGGACAAGGTCTGAGAGAAAAGGTACAAAATTTTATATGCAAAAGGTTTTATTATTCCTCAAATAAAGATGCACCAAGACTGGGCTCATGTGTTTCAAATAAAATACTCAGCTATAGGACGTGAATACTGGCTCAGCTGTCCATACTAACAATATATGCTAAACATATTTGCAATAACAGTCCATTTTGAACTCATTCACATTCCTAACAACCCACTTGTAATGTCACAAACAACAAAACATTTACATATATCTACTTATTTAGCCTACAGCAGTTTAGCCCTGGCCATTCGCCCTGAACTGCCTTTTGAAAGAAGTGCAGTTCAGAGCAGACAGTGAGAGCAGATCTCATCTACACACAGTGAGGGGAAACAAGTATACAGATGCTCTTGTTGTTACATAACGTACTTTTAGTTCTTTTATCCACTTCAAACTTACACACTTAATGTCACTCTTGATCTTTGTACTTATAATTATGAACATAAAAATAGGTATTCCTAAGCATTAAAGCACTCACAAACTTTCTTGCAAAGACACTTTTGGAAATTACGGCTTTGAGATGTCTACAGATATAATTAATTTTATGCAGCATTGTTGTTCTGTTTTGGCCCATTCCTGCTGGCACACCATCTTTAATTCCCTCTGCCTTTAAAGAACTTAAAAATTCTTAATAAGGTGTGCAAACACCTTCTTGAGAGACCAATCAGGTTATTTTGGCTGTGTATTTTGCGCCACTGTATTGTTGAAACCTATATATATTCTCCTCAGATTCAGTTTCTTGGCTGATTAGATTAATTCAGAAGAGGAGTTTAGCGTGGAGTGTAGAAACAGAGTTGACTGTGGTTCGGTTTGTTGCTTATTGGTCTATGTGTAACTGTAACTGTGCTACTTTTCCATTTAGAGTGACTACTAGCTTCTTTCTTACCTTCCTTATCACTAGTTTGAGAGAAATCTTGTATGTGCTTCCATGAACTTTACACTTGCATATTATTAAACCAGTTTTATTGTAATGGGTGTATAAGGTCTTTGCTATGGCCCTGTAGCTTTTTTGAGGGTTGTTTAATGATGTGGTCCCTGAGAACTTTAGGATGTTCCTTCACCTTCACCAGGATTGCTCCTTGTTGTGGAAAAATTTCCCAACCTTTTTCTTTCATAATTTATCATTTTATCATTAAGAGACATCAATCACTGAAACTCCATTCTCTATGTGACCTTTACATATAAATGCAATGGGCCCCTTATTGGTTTACCTGAAAGAATTGTAAATATGAATCTAAAATTAAGTGAAATTTGTTTGTACAATGTCAAAACACAAATACCATACACACACCTTGTATGGTGAAATTTGTTTTTGTCTTTTGGAGAGCTTTTGGAGACACTTGGAAAAAGCCTAGGTGTACCTATTTTAAATTAGTGTCATTTTATGTATCTGCTTCAAATGTTGGATTTTGATTCGCAAGAACACATGTAGTGTATGACCTGCAATGTAACACACCATCCATGGACTTTTTAGTTTTCTGACATTTTTCTCTGTATATGATGTTCTGAAATGTAGACTTAAAGAAGGAAATAAAGGACTGGAGGTGAAAGAATGTCTTGGCCCATTTGTCTTCTTCAGTTTAAGCCCTCAATGACCAATGTGCTGCATGTAAAACTGTCACGAGGGAGCAGGAATGAACGGCCAAGACACAGCCTTGTTGCATGGCGGAAGGGCCCGGGCGTGACTGGCACGCGAGAGCTGGTAAACCACACTGTTTAGTCTGAGAACGCTCCAACAAAGGAGTTGAGACTCGCACCAAACGAGCCCGCGTTCTCACTCGCGCACACACAGGGGAACTAAGGGTTGCTCCGAAGAGCTTGAGTACTCACGGAACCCGAACTGAATGGAGGTTGGGACACGTTGTATGGAAGTATGTCACTTCAATGTCTGTGCGAGGACTGTATACCTGTTATCTGCTTTCCGGTGCCCTTTGACTGCACGTGACCCGGTGTGCGTGACAAAAACAGTAGATAATGAATCTTAAATGATGTAAGTACAAATCGTTCCAAATGAAGCTGGATTTCCTATCTGTGCAAAAGGTTTTAATATATCAGTATATTTTTACTCTATTCATTTAACATGTTTTGCTTATGATCATAAATACGTTTGTTCATATGTACAGGTACAAAGTTAAAAGATATGCGTAAATATATATTGCTGGAAATGTCTGAACATGTGTTTTCCTTATTAGTCTTAAAGGCAAAATGACAAAATGTTGAATAAGGAATGAAAAGAGGTTAATCTTGTCTAAATGAATTATGAATATGTAATAAGGGGATCTCACAGTAGATGTAATAAGTGGAAACCCCCCCCCAATATATCAGGGAAAAAAAACCAAATATAGTGTGTAAGCCTTTTAAGGATTTCTACAATTAACCAACCAGATTATAAACAAATAAAGACATTTTACATTCCAATGGTGTTATAATGACTCCAATAGAGAAGATTTATGCTTTAATTAGTTTGGTTTTAACTTAGTTTAATCCGATCAAGGAAGGGCTGTGATACTGATCTATGTAATATCCGCACAATGTTATGAAAATGTGTAATAAAACCCAAATCCCACCCAGACGTTGCCTTTGGTCAATCCTAAGGTGGCGGCCTACACTCTCTGGACCCTGGAGAATACCCACACGCCTGGATCTCCTCCTCAATCAAACACCCCCATATCTCGAGTGGCTCAGGATGCGCATGACCTTTTTGACATGCGGCCTGTGGCGTGCCAAATGAAGGAATGCTAATTAAGCTGTTGCACTTAACAACAACAGAGCCGATTGATGGCGGTGGTGCCTGAAGGAGCAGCTCTGTGAGTATAATGTGGCTACAGGAATCATCCTCAGACCTTATCATTCGGTCTCACCCTCAAACCCCCCCGACTCACATGTTTAAACACAGATATTGAAAATTAGGATTACTTCCACAACACACAGAGCGCTAGTCCTTTACGTCTTTTAGTAATAAACTCATGTAATGATTTCATGACTAACAATTAGCTTGGTCAGAACTAATTTTTATTTAGCTAAATTCAGTCGTTGCCACTATTAATAATGTATTTTTCTAAAAAGGAAATATATTAGTAATTTTTAAAGTTCCTTTGCCGGCTTTTAAAAATTATTTTGTGCACTACTTCAGTAAGGCTAGCCTCATTGTAAGAGCAAACAACTTTTATGGCACATGCAATAAAGATGGCGATGATAAAACAATAGTAATATTTTCTAATGTTCAATCTGTAAGTGGATTTGTGCTTGCAGACAAGTTTAGTAGGTCTTGTACACACACTTGGCAACTTCGTTTTAAGTGACGGTTGCGGAGGTTTTCAGTGAGATCTGTTTAACAACACTACTGTGCAATGCAGTCATACATTGATTGGTTTATTATTGATTTTTAGTGGTTAAATTGGTTTTAAATTGTTTTTTTGAATGAGTAAAGAGTGAACCCGTGTCATTTGGTATCAACTGGTGACAACAAGACAATGTCAGTTTTTGTTTTGTTTTTTGTTTTTTTGGTTGAGTTTAAGAGTTTACTGTCCAAACACACAGTTTTCTTAAGGTTGGGGGCGGAATCCGTTCTTCTGGCCTGGCCGGGAGGACCGCTGGTTTTGCTTTCATTTAATCTGTGCAGTATCTCTCTTTGATCAGCATGCTAAAAACATGAAGGAGGGTTGACAAGCTGGGTAAGGCGACATGGCCATGCTTTAATAAATAGCCCAATATATTACACCCTGGACCTGGGAGAACAGGAGAGACGTCAAGACAAGGAGATGAAAGAGACAGGGGATGCTGGAGTGTTACCCACTGAAACAGACACGTGTAGATGTGTATGTGTGCACACACGTACACAGAAGTCAGCCGTGCCAGAGGGACAGAGATAAAAATCCTTCAGCCAAGCAAAGGAGGAGGAAAATTGGAGGAAGAAGACAGAGGCAGCAACGTGGGGGATGATGGAGGGATGCCGAGAAAAAGAAAGGGTGGGAAAAATAAGACATTGCGTCAGAGCTGGAGAGATTTTTAACGAGGGGAAATAGAGAAAGGGAGTGTACACCCGGGGGGACGCCCCCTAATAGCTCACTGACCACAGAAAGAGAGAGAGAGAGAGAAAGAGAAAGAGAGAGAATAAACTAGAATGATAAAGAGAGGGAAAGATGGGGAGAGATAAATGAGCACCTAGAGACAAAGCTCACTGACCACAGAAAAAGAGAGTAAGGGGAAGAGAGAGAGAGAGAGAGAGAGAGAGAGAGAGGGAGAGAGAGAGAGAGAGAGAGAGAGAGAGAGAAGCAGAGAAACGGAGAGAATAAAAAATGACTATTTTGACTACTTTCTAAACAAGTAGATGCTGACCTACGTTCTGAGGGAACATATGAGTGCTGCTCTCTGGCAGCACAGTGTTCACACATTCCATAGTCTGAGGGACAGTGAGTGACCAAATGTCACGCTTACAAACACGTGCATCGTATTTATCACCATTATTATTAATTTGCCATGACAATAAAGCAATCATGAATTGTACTAAATTGAATTGAATAATTAAATAGAGAGAGAGAGAGAGAGAGAGAAAGAGAGAGGGAGGAAACACATGGGGAGGAGGTGGTCAGAAAATAAGTTGATAGGTTGCTGCCCTCTTGAGAAAAAGACCTTTTGTGTGTGTTTGTGTGTGGGCCACATGTGTGTGTGTACATGCGCATCAAGTTGTGTGTCTTCACACATGTATCATTAGGCATCATTAGAGTAAATTATATGGAGAGAGAGAGACAGATGCTGCCGCTGGCACGGTAGAATTCACTGCTTACACACATATACACACACATTCTCTCTCTCTCTCTCTCTCTCTCTCTCTCTCTCTCTCTCTCACACACACACACACAAACACACACACAAGACTCATAATACACTCATGAGAAGAGACAGTGAGAAACCAGCAAGAATCTTAATCCTGATCACACACACACACAAACACAAAGACGAAACAGCCCTGTTCATTAATGTTGACACAGAAGATTAATGCAAGCACACCAGAAGGATATTGGAATATTGCAAACAAATTAAATTGCACAGAAACAGAGAGAGAGAGAGAGAGAGAGAGAGAGAGAGAGAGAGATGGGACTGAAGAGGAGAAAAAAAGACAGAATAGGGAGAATGAGTGCCCAAGAGACAGGGAATTAGTAGCAGGAACAGAGGTGAAATTCTGTCGAAGCATGCATACACACACACTCTCTCTCTCTCTCTCGTTCTCTCTCTCTCGCTCTCTTTTTCACACACACATAGCTTGTGCCCTTTAACTTCTTTTCTCAGTCTCTCACTTTTTCTTGCACTCTCTGCGTCCATCTCCACTCTCAGCCTTTCATTACTGTCCATCTCTGTCCTATTTACAGATCTATACATTACTTACCACCTGCTAAATACTCACGCTCCTCTCCCCACTCCTTCAATCGCTCTGTAACTCCCCCTCCTCCCTTCACACTCTCTCCCTCTCTCGTCCGTTCTCTCTCTCTCTCTCATTCTCTCACACCACCTGTTAGTGCAGACCCGTATGCTCTGGAATCCACTTGTTTATGAGGGACTCTTTCACACTCCCACAATCAGAGGTAAGTGAAGGAATTCTTCCCAATTACTTCTTTCCTCCAGAACTTCCTGGGATTTCCCTCAGCATGAAGTAGGATTTCTCTGGCTTTTCTCAAATTTGCTTCTCTTTCTTCATTCACTCCATTATTTCGGTTGCTCCATCTCTCTTCCTTGGTCCCTCTCTCTCTCTCTCTCTCTCTCTCTCTCTCTCTGTTTGTTGAGTTCTCAAACAGGGAGGTTTATTTTGTTAGAGTTACATCTCTCTCTTTTTCTTTTTCACTGTTTTGCTTTCGGTTCTCTCTCTCTTTGTTCTCTCCATTTTCTTTTCCCATGTTCTCTCCTTCTCTTTCTCTTTATATCTATCCCCCACCCCCCGTCTCTCAAACATCTGGAATGTTAATCATTCATTCCCTGGATTGCAGCAGGTTGATGCCAATACATTTCCATCTCTCTCTCTCTCTCTCTCTCTCTCTCTCTCTCTCTCTCTCAATCCCTCCCTCCCCCTCCCTTCCTCCCCACCCTGTACTCCCGCACGTTAAGTATTAATGTACTCATGTGTGCATGGTGTTAACCTTTTCTCTCTCCTCCTGTCTGTCTGTTTTGCCATTCTCTTTACACTTTTTTTCTTTCTCTCTCTCTTCCTCCCTCCCTCTTTCCCCATTTCTTTCTTTTACATTCTCTCCCCCGTTTTCTGTCCTAAGTTTTAGGCTGACAGATTATTGTTTCGTATTGAGGAGGGAGAGTGGCTTTGTTAATACCAAGCTTTTGCTGAAGTGAATCAGTTGCACTCGTCTCTCTCTTTCTCTCTCTCTCTCTCTCTCTCTCTCTCATTCCTTTCTCTCCCCATCTCCCCTTCTGTCTCTCTCTCTCCATATCTTTCCTCACTTTCTATCTCTCCCCTTTTTTTCTTTCTCTCTCTCTCTCTTTCTCCCCTTCTCTTGTTCTCTCTCTCTCTCTCTCTCTCTCTCTATCTCTCTCTCTACATATCTTCTTTCTTTCTGCCTGTCTCTTTCTCTGTCTCTCCCCTCTCTCTCACTTTCACTGTCTTTCTCACAATCTCTCTCTCTCTCTCTCTTTCTCTCACTCTGGCTGTGAGATCAGGTTCTGAGCAGATTTGTATGAGCAATCCTTTATAGAGAAAGACAAGTTCAAGTGACAGAAAGAGAGACGAGAAAGATGAAAGAGAGAGGGAGGGAGAAAGAGAGAGAGATTGAAAAGTGAATAAGCAGTTTTGTTTTTGAAGTGCCATGCCAATAAAGCGCATTTGACTGTATCTGAATTAAAGCAGGCACATCAGAGAGGGAGGCTGCATTAGATCTACAAACATGAGCAGGTATGAACCACAGGCAACAGAAGAGAAAAATGAAGCTATAGGAGGAACAGAGGAGAAGAACAGAGGAGAAGAACAGAGGAGAAGCAGGGAGAAGTGAAGCGCAGGAACGAGAGCTATACTGACAGGACGACTGTGATCCTACTGGGTTAAACTAACACAATTCGACAACAGGCACTTACTCCACATGTGACTGATGAGCTGAAAACCAGCTTTTTAGCCTTTTATCAGTCACACCTTATGCATATGTGGAAAGACCCATGTTTACAACTGAGATTTTCAGGTATCTTTAAATGTCAATCCTATATTGACATTAGGGATCACTGAAACACTGTAATACTTTGCCTGATGGGATGCAGCCTTGATCACAAGCACTGCTAAATCTTCTGTACAGCATTAATGTGGAACTGAATTGGCACACAGTACAAAAAGAAAAAGGGCAGTAAATCACAACTCTCTGGAGAAAAAGGTAGCAAATGAGCCCAGTTTTCATTTACATATCATGGCATGAGCACAAACTAGGAGCATGTCTTTGAAACTTAAACAAACACTTATTTTTATTACATAATGTTAGATAATCATCCAAGGTTCATCTAAATGTGCATACACACTTATACATACTGGTCGTAATCTGTGCTATGGGAAGCAGATCTTTTCTTTGTGAACTCAAATACTTGCTTGGCAATGCTACCGATTAGTCGAGGCATGACAACAATTACATTTTTGAAGCAATATGAAAAAAAATCCCACCCTGACTTATTTAAGAGTTTACTTTCGACCAATAGTTTTCTTTGGACCAACCCAGATCGTAAATTATATTTCCTCTTGTTTGCTTGTGTGGTCATACCACTTTGAATCATGTTGGTCCCTTTTTGCTGCCACATATTATGCAACAGTTGCTTTTGGTTGGTAATTAAGCCTTTTTGTCAAATGACCTCTTTGCTGCATTTTACTATACTTCATAACTTGTAATAATATCTTCTCTGGAAATTGGAAGGAAATGTTTGACAGCATATGATGAAATCTACATGGCTCAATTTCTTTCCACTTTTACCTAAGAATTGGTTTGATGGAACAGCACACAGAAACACTAGTTGGTAACTAGATTGTTGTTAACAAAGTTCACTTTCATGTGTTCCTGTGTAATTGAATGCAGGGAGGTTCCCACTTCTCACTTTCGAGCCAAATGGAATGCAGGGTGTCAAACCTCATTCCGTCCGTCTGTTAGCTGATGTAGCAGAATTGGCAATATTCAAAGCAGTTCGAAAGGATGCTGGCTATCTTCACAAGACTGAAAGGAATATGTCCAATTTTCTTAACCACAGGGCAGCGACTTTCAAAACATTTCTCCTAAAGCCTTTAGCTAGCCTTTCTCCTGTTAGCCTTTAACCCCATTTCTGCCAACATTTTCTGGACTGCAGTACCCAACTTTAAAAGGTTACAACTCCCTCATACTTTGGTCCTTTTTCATGTTTGTGTTGCACATGAAACTCCATGATCTTAGCTTTCAAATTAGAATTTGTACAACCTACGGTCACAAAGCAACAAATATTTATAATACAGCTGTTTCAGTAAAGGCAAACATATGTTTTTCCATTCAGAGACTCCAAAGGACTCGTTTAAACCGCAAAAGCCTCAGCTATTGGCTAGAAAACATTATGGACGTGAAAATCTTCCCATTACGCCGAAAACGTTTCTGGGCAGATCTTATTTTGGTTCCAGATCTGGAACTTAGCCCCCTAGTGGACGCTCCAAAGTCTACTGTAAGTGCCTAAATTGGCAAGAAATTGGGAACAATTCAATAAATAAAATAAGAAAGGAATAAATAAGTGCACAAATACATTAATATATCTCCCTCCCTGTTAAAAGAGGCCACACTTGGCCATGCTGAATTACAAAATTCACCAGACTGTCTGTCAGGAGTCTCGCTTGCAAAGCTATAGCCTAGCAAATGTTACGGTAGTTCTGGTAGTCTTTTCACAGTTGACTGTGTTCATGTTACAGTGACTAGCGGTGGTCAGATTAGTACTCTGAAGCATAGTGGACAATGGAAGAGGTTGGCATTGCTCTTAGAATCACTGGAAGAAAATGATTGACTTGCACTTGAAACTTGGTCTTTGCTCATGTCTGGATGATGTAGCTGCCTGGAAATCGGGGCTAGAAGGGATGTGATTTGTGGCTTCATCCGTTTCGGTGCTTTCCCGGCTGGAGGCTGGACTACTGGCAGTCTGAACCATGCAGGCATTCTGGCTGCTGCCTGATACTGCCAGCTTCTCATGTAGTGCCAACAGCCATAATGAACACTGCTGACCACCTACTGTCACCACCACTCTGTCTCTCTCTCTCTCTCTCTCTCTCTCTCTCTCTCTAGATTTCTCTCCCTCTGGCTTTTTCTCTCTCTCAATGTAGCCCCTTCAATACCCTCTTCAGCTCTCACTGTGATCCACTTTCGTCCAAACTGACACTCATTCAATTAGTGGACACACACGCACACACGTGCACAAATACACACACATAGACACACATACGTTCACACACTTGGTGCTGGCTTCACAGAGTCAGCAGCCAGAGACCGGTGCTGACAGCTACCAGCCCAAACAGCAGAAAGATTACCGCAGTCAGCCTACACACACACACACACACACACACACTTACACACACACACACACACACACACACACACACACACACACACACACACA
>JBBPDC010000028.1:7900068-7917568 GCA_037974485.1 Hemigrammopetersius urotaenia
ACACACACACATACACACACACACACACACACACACACACACACACACACACACACACACACACACACACACACACTGCCACATTCGACTGCAGTGGGAGCAGGTTCACTTGGACTGTTATAACACTGCAAGACTTAACCACAACAGCCAGACAGTAAGGCAGTAAGGACATAGAGATAACCACTGTAATAGCCAAGCTACATATGATATGCCAGCTGCTGATGGATGAAGCGATATTCCACTAATATTGCAGATTTTATCTGTAGGAGACTCTGTACAAACACTCTGTGTTTTTCAGAGTATTCTCAGTGTTCACCGAGACTGATTTGTTTAATAACAAAGTTCATACATGAGGATTTGCTCACTAAACAAAGCAGATTTGAATGTAATTTCATATGAAATGTTCTATCTCCTATTTATTACAGATTTTATTTGTCAAAATATCATTCAACTAAAGGGATACAATGCAAAGCCCATTATTAGCCTCAATGAGAGTTCTTTATTGCACAGCCATTAGTCAAAATAGAATGGTTGTACCAAGAAGAATCGTGACATTGCAGATATTTTATGGCTAAATGCCAGATGACCACAGCAGTGCAGAAACTGAACAGTGTTAAAAGGCTCATATCATGGAAAAACATACTGTTCACTCCCTGGTCCATGCAGTGCCTATGGAGAAGCTGCAAAACCAGGCTGTGTTGATTTCATAGTTTCATACTCATCTAATTCAGCCTGCAGCAGTTTAACTCAGCTCTTTCACAAGTTATAAAGAGTGTTTCAGTCTTAACACAGGACAATTCATCAGAAACAGGGCATATCTTGATATCACAGTCCTAAAAGCTCAGCCAAAAACCCTGTTTTGGAAAGTTTGGAAGGGAGTTTGGCAAATGCATGTTGTACAGTTGGGCCTGGGGGGAGGAGTATAAGATAATGATAGAAATGGGTCCTTTAAATCATATGTAAATTACAGTGTGTTGAAAATGGACTGCTGTCAAAATCACAGCTCACATAAATGCTTTTTTAGCCAAACAGATGGAAACAGACCAAAACGATAGGCGTGACAGGTAACGAATTCAAAGCAATTGTGAGGATTACATTTCACTAGGACCCTTATGTCTGTTCCATTTCATACATGCCTTGCATTTTCCTTTATTTTGTTGCTGACTGATTTCTGCAATAAAAGCCACTCTGGGAAATAACCCATTTCATTTCACCCCCAGATTGCTGCTGGCTTCCCACAGCCAAAAGCTACATATTGCACCCAGAAATGTAGAGGGGTTTCATTTTAAAGATGTGTAATGCTTCTTTCAAAGAGTGCCGTAACCACAGTGGCCTACGACGATAAGAGCAGACTTGATACTGGACCTGAAAAAAGGCATGAAAATCCTGTGCGGTGTGCTAATTGCTAATTTGGCTAGCACCGTGTGTCCTAATCTCATTAGGTGTTCCGGGGCCTCTACTCTCACTGTTTCTGCCACAGTGACAAGTTGCCTGTCACTGCCACGGAGACAAATCTGATGCCTGTCAAACTGAGGATGACAGACAGCCAGACCCATTTGTGTGTGTGTATGTTTGAGTATGTTTCTGTGATTGGTCCTCAAGGCTAGTTAGGGCTAATTTGGCTCCCAGTTCAGCTGCATGTGTGACTGTGAGTGCCCTTCCTGTCCCCCTGCTCCATTTTCTCCCCCTGTCCCTTCTTTTCATTCTCTCCCCCCATCACTTCAGTTCTTCCTGTTATTCTGTTATTCTGCTCATCTCTGTCTCTCAAGCCTCATGAGCTGTGACAGTTAAAGGGACCACATTACAGAAAACTGAAATTAGATTAAATGAGTAAAAATATCATTAAACCAAGTTTCAAAAACAATCAGTCATTCAATCTCTTCACAAGTCAATTCTGGCCATCTTCAATAGTCCTCTCAGAGTCAGATCCTTTGCCATAGGTGTTACTGCAGGTGTAGGGTGTAAACGGAGATTTGGGTGAAAGGGACAGCTATGGTGGCCAGAAAACAAAAACTTGTGTTGCTCTGAGCTTGTGCAAATTAAATGCTACCTACCTATCTGATACATTTAATACGGGCCACATGCGGCATTTATTTGCTCCCCACATGGCGCTTTGGAATGAAGGCACAGATGTGGTTGCTGGAGCTCAGCCATTTAACAGCCATGAGAAGGAACCTATCGACCACAACGACCAGAACTGACCTACAGCTTATCACAAATTCAGCAACTGAGCCATTACTGTCACCCAGATGCAAATTTTAACTACAAGACCCTCTCACCACAGAAAGTGAAATTATTCTGGTCCATATGAGCATCACATACAACGCAAGCGAACACCAAAGTCAGGTCACATACAGCATGGAGTGGTGATGCAGAACAGGGCCAGATTAAAATGCCAAACTCATTTACCCCACTACTCAACTACAGGAACAAAACCTGGAATGTTACATTGTAAAAACTGGAAGTCAGGTTTATAGATAGTGGTTTTCTTAACACAACACAGCACACACTGTGAACAGCATGTAATTCTTTCTTTGCATTTAACCCATTCACCAAGTGAAGCAGTGGGTGGGGGGTTGTATTTGCTTGAGGGTACCTCAGTGGTGCCACTAGAAATCCACAGCCTTCCGATTGCAGGGGCAACTCTCTAACCACGGGGGCACCAGCTGCCCTTTCTACTTTGGCACATGATTTTGTTTTTGAACATTCATGTTTTTGTTTTGTTTTAACAGAATTATTAAGTGTCACAAATCCCCAGATTCACTCAACCTCAGCTAATGAGATTAAGACCACTTCATTAAAATTTATCGAACGTTCGAACAAAAGAATTCACAAACCTAAAGTTACTTTTGACTCATAAGCAGTTCGCAAGTGTTGGTGCTGTCATATCTCTTCCTGAGGCGGCCCACATCTGTTTTAGGACGTGGGCCAACTAAGAATTTTTTAAATGCAGGACACTTGGCTCAGATGCAGTTTCTGGTGTTGTTACCATGCCTCTGCCAGAAGTTGCCCACATCTGTTTTAGGACATGTAAGCCAGATAAGCAAGTGCTTTTGGCTCACATGCAGTTTGCCAGTACTGACAGCAGTGAGTCAGCAGTGCCATATATAATACACCCAAAGCATAAATGTGTGTGTTTTTAGGGCATTTTAGGGATATGCTATGTGTTGTGGAAAAATAAATTAGTCCAGATCTGATGAACTGGTAGAACTAGAGCTGACTGTTGCGCAATGTTCTGAATATTTTGACATTGTGTTTGAATCCCACTGGTGGTTCCATTGTACTATCTAGAGACCAGTCATGCGTAATACTAATCAAAGGTTTAAATTGGCTGTTCTGTAATATCACAAAAACCAAGTGTTTCAGCCTGGGCTGCTTTTAGAATGAGGTGTAGATCAGAACAGAGCTCATTTGCATATATCATTACTTATTTTACTAGATTGGACCTTAAGTGGCCAGACAAATACTCCAGGGAATTTCACATTCTTTTGGAAAATTCTCTGGAAATGAGACTTGCTCTCTTTCTCTTTCTCTCTCTGGTTTTCTTCTCCATATCCATGCCCTATTGTTGCTTTGTTCTGGCTCACTAACTCCAAAGGGTGATACCTCACAGTAAGTTCAGCTATTTTCTTGGGTTGCAGAGGAAGCGGAAAACAAAAAGATTAGGCCAAGCTGGTGAACTTTAATTACACCGATGTTGTGCGCCTGCTTTAGCATGCAGCTCACGCCAAGGTTTGTGGAACAGGTTGAAGGTTTTCTACTGCGACGGGTGTTGTGGCAATAAGGTTTCGTCTCGCAGCGGCGTTTTGGACAAGGCAGGTCAAACATCTCATTTCAGGTGACATGCGCACATCTGGGAGGCGGTGCATAAACACACATCCTGCCTCAAAAAAATTAATAAGGCACGTCCTAGAAAAGAGGATAGTCTGGGGAGAAAAACCAACACAGCACATTAACTAGATAAATACGGAAATGTGTTTAGGCATTTCTGTCAATTTCCATCTATGATATCCTAACTTCCTGTGGTGTCAGTGCATAAATTAAGATAAAACTTCTGTGTCCTTTTTTAATCCACAATGTATTTATGTTTTCATCTTCTCAACATTATTTTCTGGCAGAGACAGCGGGCTTCTGGCAATGCATCATGCTTTATTCATCTTTCTCAGGAAGATAAGCTCTGGATTAAGTTACATATCTAGCGCAGACTCTCTGCTGAGTTTACGCCTAACTGTTCATGGCATCCGCCACATTCAAGTTGTTTTATGCTGCAGGTTTTGGCCATAGCAATTTTACATATGCATAAAAGATGAAATGTTTTCTAACTTCTTTTCTCATTACTTACTGTGGACCCCCATTCAGCTCTATGACGGTGCGTAAAGGAAAGAAACTCACCATCTCCATACAGGAACACATGGCCATAGACGTCTGCCCGGGCCCAATCCGACCAATCAGACAAATCTCAGCCTACTTCCCCCGCCTCTCCCCGACCGGTGAACCCCTCTCCCCAAACCCTGCTGCCTCTGCTCTCAGCCCTGGCGGCGGGACCTCTGGAGTGGGGAGTGGTGCACTCCTCTCCCCTCTGCAAGCAGGGGCAAGGGGAGGGGGCGGGACTCTGTCTGCCTCAAGTAGTGTGGAAACATCAGTGGACATCCACAGTTCTGACAGCGACGACTGCAGTAAGTGTAGCCCTCATACCATAACCAGCTATTAAGACATAGGTTCTATTATGAAAATTATTTTTTTTCTGAAAGAATGATTGATATGCTATGTTATCTCTGTTAAAGTTTTGAGATTTACTGTTCATTCATATATGAAAACTAAGCTGCAAAAGTAATTAGTGAGGTCACAGTCATGAAGATTCTTACATAGGATTGTCCTTTCAGCCTACAGGAGTTTCGCCAACCAATCCATGTTGAAATAAGGAGTGTTCAGCCAGTCCTTGTGAACTTGCTTTACACATTTCCCCATTTGAGTTTACTCAAATGCCTGAAAAGCTGATAAATGCAAGGAAGACAGTTTAGTCCAGGGAACAAAAAAATGCTACTAACAGTAATGTGTAGTTACTGTTGTTTTATTAAAAAACAGTTCATAAACAGGCCAACATTAGTGTCACGGCTGTGGGCCATAGATGGCCACCGTGTTTTATTTGGACTTTTATTTTGCTTTATGTCTGCTTTGTGTCACGTGTTTTTTTTGGCTCTTTTTATGATGTTTAAAAGTGCGCAAAAAAAATTAATTGAGATTCACACAGGTATGTATTGGCTTGCAAATTTCGGATGCTGGCATGCCTTTTGTTGAGCAAGCATAATGGAAACTTTTGAAGATGTGAGGAAATGTGAGAAAATGTTGCTTGAGCAGTTCTGGAGATTTTTGAAAATTTGCTATGCATCCAAAGAATCAGTTAGGTTTGAAATATAGTAAATAGGGAAAAAAGTGAAACACTATGCGAGAGCAACGGTCATAATAAAATAGTAATTTCTTTTTACAAAATATATTTTTACATAATAAAAATGTATTTCATGGTGGATTTTGAGGTATGTTTAAATCATGTCCTGTTGTAGAAGCCAGGCTCTTTTCAGCTTCAGTTCCATCAGTGACGGCCGTGTCTAATTTGCTTCCAGAATTTGCTGATATTCTGTAAAGTTTTTCCTTCCACTGGCTGCTACATCAAATGCTGCTCCTATTTCCCTTCAAACATCTCTTCATTTCCATTTTCACTTCATCAGTCTACAACACCTGTTGTCAAAACGCCTCAGTGTTGCTTTACATACTTCAGACATTCGGTTTCGTGATGAGACTGCAGGTGAGGTTTGACAGATCCTGCAGATTGTGTCTGTGCAAACAATTTTGCATAGTTGATCGGTCACCACCATCATTCCACTGCCATTTCTTATTGACATTTTGAATGATAGGAACTGTGGGCTAAAAGTGATTTTAAGTGGGCACCAGTTCATTTTATTTTCACATCCTCAGCTGGCTGCTTTGAGATTGTTGACTGTAAGCACAAGGATTGTAGAGTCAATGAATTGATCACACTCTGGATCTGTGTCATTAACTCCCAATATATAACGACAATGCTTGAGCTGCCTAACCAATCCTAAGATCTGAGACTTTACAATTGGAAGGGTGTCCACACTTATTCACATGGCACAGCTACTACTTTCTTGTTGTTTAATTATTGAATGTAATCATTTAAAATGTATCAAAAAAATAACGTAAATGTACATTAATATTGTCAATACTAATTTTACAAACAGTTTTTCTGAGAGAATCAGAATCAATTCAGTTCAATTTTATTTATATTGCGCTTTTTACAATCAAGTTGTCACATAGCCGCTTTACAGAGTCCAGGCCCAACAACCTAATGAGCCAAAGGCAACAGATGCAAGGAAAAACTCCCTCAGCTGGAGGAAGAAGCCTTGGGAGGAACCAAGACTCAGAAGGGGAACTCGTCCTCCTCAGGCCGAGAAAGGAACAAGAATCTTTAGGGGATAAATAACAAGAGAAGGCCTCCATGAACAAGACTATTGACAGATAAGCCATATATAGCTAACAGAGTTGGTTTCTAAGTGTCCATAGAGGTAAATTTTGTTGGTAGAGTAACTGAGAGTCTGTAGTCCATTAACAACAGGATCAGAGGCAACAAACTCCACTGGAGCTTTAAACAGCAGTTGCCCCTATTTGGGGTAGGGCCCGAGAAACCAGTCGAATTTCCGGCAAATGTGCGGGAGTCAGAATCTTTGTCATCATACAAGTGCAACAAGATTAGATGCAGTCCCCTTCAGTGCAAAGTAAAAAAAAAGATGTAAGCTAATTTTCTATGTACAAGATCAACTAGATGAAGAAATATTAATGAATTAATTAATGATTATGTCTTTACTTCAAATAATAAATTTTTTCACAGCTGTAAATAGTTTTTTGGTACTGAGGGATACCATTGCTTCATGCCAACAGATGTTTCATGGACTAAATGTATCAATTACCAAGGAACATCAAATGCATACGATTGGGAAATCAACAATTTGGTGACAACACAATTTTCTGACATTATAAGTTGAGGAGGACCATCTGAGTGTGACGTCCATGGAGCGGCCACTAGGGGCCTCAATCAGGGTTTGATTCTGGGACTCTTATTTTGAATTCAGTGTGAGTCTCAGTGTCAGGTGTCTTGTGTTTTCATTAAAGTGATTGTGTGTTGTGATTGGTTCCTGTTTAAGTAGGTTTAGTATTTAACTTCTGTGAGTTCATGTTTCAGTTGCTGGTCAACCCTCACAAATACCCTCACCTTCCCAGCTCCTCGTGTCTCTTAGATGTAGTTTTGCTTTGTGTTTAAAGGTCCTTGTGCCTCTTAGAGTCTATGTGTCTTTTATAATAAAACTCCATCAAATGGAATCTGCTTTTGTGCCTCGCCTCACTCCCGTGCACGGCGACGTGACACTGAGCACATCATAACTGCAGATGCTCTAAAGAGTTATTGATGCAGAGGATGTGAGGCAAGAAATTACATGTTTGCTGCTTGGAAGCAAATGTACAGTATCATTACAGCCACTCAAAAGATCTCAACATCTAAAAGGAGTGTTTGAAGTCCATTCCCTCAAGTTAGAGGATTTAACAGCCCCAACTGCATAATACAGGCAGCCAGTCAGAAAAGAGGGATCCCATAAAAAATCCTAAACTGATTGCCATTGTACTAAATTCTGTAACGAATGCGTCACGTCACTAAAACCATTATAGACTGTTCATTGCTATTATGTTGATACTCTAAGAATCTTGTGATCTTGTGAATGTTTTGTTTAATTTTCCTAACATCTAGGCAGTCTCAATCACTTCATTGATATTCAATAATTGAAACATTTAACAAACGATTGGTTGTAGAACTGCAACACTGAAAGTACGGAATCAGAATCAGAAAACTTTATTTATCTCAGAGGAACTGGCTTCACTCTAATGCATTTAAATGTTGTATGTGACAATGTGACAATGCCACAGTAAGGCTAGGCTTCTTATGATTTGGGGCTTGGATAATGGTCTTAAGAACAAAGTAACAAATCCAAACAGGTTGGAAAAATGAATCCTGATTGTCTATGAAAAAAAAAAGGAAATATTTTTTAAACTATTTTTTTAAAATCAAACGTATCAGAATTTTCAGAGAAAAATAAAATAGAATAAATGCATTAAATTAAATAGCTAGAACATGGACGTGATCAGTATCCCTCTCTGCAAAATCTGCCTGTATTTTGAGTATCTTGAACATAATGGCATAAAAGCTTAACATGTTGGAATGAGGTGATATCTTACAGCAGTCACTCCAGATGGGTGGCTTTAGCTCCCACTGTTCTGTAGTGACACACTGATTCAGGCTTTCCTGTAGGAACAAAGCAGTTAATGCTCTCATCCCAGTGTGTTGAAAGATTAGGATAGATGAGTCAAAAGGCACATTTCAAAATGCAAAACAAACAAACACCATTTATGAATTTTGAACAGATGAATGCGTGACACTCCAAAACATTAAATATTAAATATTGCTTAAGGTTACGCTAAAGAGTGTTATAACAAGCCGTTGTCCTCTGTGGGTGGTTACGATGAATCAGACGGCTATATAACTGAGATTTATTTTGACCCAGGCGTAATTTTAGATCTGGATCTGCTAGATCTGGTGACTATTACTCACATGTTTTTTTTTTCTTTCCTTGTTGCATAATGTTTAGCATGTTTTGTGTGAGCATGTTGGTCTTAACGTGATTTCGACCAATCTCACCATAATCATATTTATGAGAATCAGCATTCATTTAGGGTTGTTTTCCAAGGTGAAGTCTAAGCCTGGGCTAAAAAGAATGTCCAATGATGATTTACCATTGACTCTGCGATTTAGACTAACAATAGGCTTAATCCATGTCTAGAAAACCAAGCCTTAATGTTATAGAAATGGTGATTAATGTAAGAGCAGATGGTACATTTATTTCAGATGTACTGCATCGCTGTGGGTGTTTTTAAGAACAGATGACTGATGATCTTTATTTTAGCCTGGGGTGACCAAAATTTTTCCTCTTGTTATGGCAAAAAAAATTTAATATCACATGCTATGAAGCAAAAAAGAACGTAATCTTTTTGAGAAGTCTTGATGTCAGTGCTAATACTGTCATTTGTCCATTCTGGTGTAGCGGCTTTGGGAACATTAGAGTTTGAGCTCCGGTATGAGAGAGCAACCAGCTCGCTTCACTGCACCATCATCAGAGCCAAGGTAAGCACTACTTTATAGCTTTGCTAAAGTTCCACAGCTGTTTTCCTCTCCAAAGATCAGGCTTAGGACAGAGGTGGGCAGAGCAGCCTACACCCATATTCAAATAAAGATATTGATGTTAAGATGTAAAAATATATAATGGGAACTTCAGAAGAACACATCTTCAAGCACAGGAACTGAGGTTTTTAAGTTCCCCTTCTTCTTGTCACGGTTGGAGGCAGAATAATGAGTGAACTGTGCCTACTGTGTTGCGTGGTGGAAAGACTCGGACGAGATGGAACACGAGAGAGTAAGCCACGTGTTTGATCTCAGAACACTCCCTAATGGAGTTAGAGTCCACACCAAGTTGAACTTGCGCTCTGAACACACACAGGAAGTATATAAACGACTCAGAGAGTCAGAGTACTCACGGTACCGGAGAATAGTAGGGGTTGAGATGAAGAGGCGACACGCGGGCATGAAGTCAGCAACTTCAATGTCTGTGTGATGATACTGACCTTATATACTTATATACTCTACATGAGTCATTTCCGGTGCCGATTGACGTCATGTGACCCGGTGTGTGTGACAGTACCCCTCCCCCCCCCTCTAGGACCGACTCCCGACGGTCCAGGCAGGGAGGACACCCGACTGTTACGTTTATGAATTCCTGGGTTCAGGTTATTGTGGACACGACCAAATCACAAACTGCCGGTATAAGAAATAAGGTAACACAAACCGAAGTGTATATTTACAAGGATATATTTAAATTTATATACATATATTTAAATATATACAAATTTACACTATAGCAAATATATACAAATGAATACTATATACACAAATAACTAGATAAATACACAGAGTTAACACTTATGTGGGACCACAGACAACACCAAAGAAAAGTAAACAACAAAACCCTACACCTACCTAACACACAATTGACCTAATGCAAAACCTCCCCCAGGTGTCTGCCCGAATCCCACACAGTGATAACAAACAAAAAGTCACACTAAAGCACAGAAGTACAGAATACAAATCCGAATACTAATCACAGCTCTAAGCTCTCTAAACACCACGCTAAGCACCACTCTCCAAACTCCACACCACTCCCTCTGCTTCTCTCCCGGCTTCTTTTCAAAGGAAGAGGATGGGTCTTCCGGGGAATGCGTCCAATGGCGTTTCTCGGTAGGCGACCAATCAGCTGTCGACGTGTCACTTGATTGGCGTGTCTCCGGGCCAATCCATCACCTCTCCAGGGCACTAAGAGTAATAGAGACAGAAAAAGGAGACAGAAAACAACCAGGCACCCGACTACGTGCCAGGGCACGTAACACCGACGACGGTAGTCCTGGATGAGGGTGTTGTCGAGGATGTGCCGATCCGGGAACCCAAGACCGTTCCTCTGGGCCGTAGCCTTCCCAGTCAACGAGATACTGAGTGCCACGGCCACGGCGTCGCGAGTCGAGGATCCGTCGGACAGTATACGCAGGACCACCATCAATGATCCGAGGCGGAGGAGGAGCAGGGCCCTGGGGAGACAGAGGAGAGAAGAAGACAGGTTTAAGTTGAGAGACATGGAATACAGGGTGGATACGGAGAGAAGCAGGCAGCTGGAGCCTATAGGTGACCGGGTTAATCCGGTGGGTGATCTTGAATGGGCTGGAGTAACGGGGTGACAGTTTCTTGGACTTGGTGTGCAGGTTGATGTGGTGATTAGACAGGTAGACCCGATCACCTACGTGGAACAATCATCCCGGTGTGTGCCGCCGATGATGCTGGGCGATGTAGCGGTCTTGTTAATGGCGGTCTGAGCGCATCAAAGGAAGCGCTCCAGTTGTTGGTTGGTCCGCTCCGTCTGACCGTTAGTCTGCGGATGGTAGCCAGAAGACAGACTGGTGGTGGCTTCGATCAGATGGCAGAAGGCCTTCCAGAACCGCGCCGTGTACTGGGACCCTCTGTCCAAGACGATGTCCTTAGGGAACCCGTGCAAACGGACTACGTGCTCGAGAAGTAATTCAGTGGTTTCCTTAGCTGTGGGGAGTCCGGATAGGGCCACCAGGTGGACAACCTTGGAGAACCTGTCAACTATGGTGAGGATGGTATTCTTGCCTGGACGAAACCCCGAACGTCCTTCTCCAGTGATGGCGTACAGTGGACGGCACGTACATCTTGCCAGCCGGAGTCTCGGGAGGAGGAGCCTCCAAGGCCTGTTCCTGGCGGACCCTTTCTTCTAACCCCCACCGGAGAGGAGCGACGATGACGTCCGCTGGCAGGAGATCTTGAAGTGGAACTGTTCAAAGAACAGTGCCCACCGCGCCTGCCTGGGGTTGTAGATC
Organism: Hemigrammopetersius urotaenia; assembly: GCA_037974485.1. Classification (NCBI taxonomy): domain Eukaryota; kingdom Metazoa; phylum Chordata; class Actinopteri; order Characiformes; family Alestidae; genus Hemigrammopetersius; species Hemigrammopetersius urotaenia. The sequence continues at coordinate 7,911,628 of JBBPDC010000028.1, forward strand.
TTGGCTTGACGAATGGTGGTGAGGCTTTGATGGTCCGTCAATGACACCATTCCTCCAGGGCCCACTTGATGGCAAACAACTCACGGTCCCCCACCCCGTACTGCTGCTGCGTGGGATTGAATTTCCTGGAGAAGAAATAACATGGGTGTTGTTTCCTGTCTGGACCTTGCTGTGAGAGGACGGCCCCTACGCCCACATCGGAGGCGTCCACCTCGACAACGAATGGTCGCTCCTGGTCCGGGTGAATGAAAACTGGTGCTTTGATGAAGAGATGATGAAAGGCTGAGATGGCTTCGGTGGTGAGGCGGAAAGGTCCGGTCTTGGGTTTGGTGAGAGAAGTAAGAGGTGCCGCAACCAAACTGAAGCCCCGGATAAATCACCGGGAGAAGTTGGCAAACCCCAGAAAACGTTGCAGCTGTTTAAGTGATGTGGGTAGGGACCACGATCGCACAGTCTCCAGCTTCTGAGGATCCATGGCTACCCCCTGGGAGGAGATGACGAAACCAAGGAAGATAGTGAAGTGCTGGTGGAACGCACATTTTTCCAACTTACAGAACAGTTGATGGGCCAGCAACCTCTTTAAAACTGCTCTGACATGCTGGGTGTGCTCCTCAAAGTTGGCATAGTATATCAGTATGTCGTCCAGGTAGGCAAACACCCACCTACCCAGCATGTCACGAAGGACGTCAGAGATGAGTTGTTGGAAGGCAGAGGGTGAGTTACATAATCCGAATGGCATGACTAAGGTTTCGTAGTGGCCGGTGGGGGTTATGAAGGCCGTCTTCCACTCGTCTCCCTCTCTGATGTGAACGAGGTTGTATGTGCTCCGTAAGTCCAGTTTGGTGAATATTTGGGCACCAGAGAGAGAGTCCAGGGCGGTATTTATGAGCGGGAGTGGATGACGGTTCTTGATGGTGATGTCATTAAGCCCCCAATAGTCGACGCAGGGACGGAGGCCCCCGTCTTTTTTCTTCAACCCCGCGGCCGCTGTAGACTTCAAGGGGCAGATGGTGGTAATTTGATTGCTTCTTTTTTACTGAAAACTCCTGCCAGGTCACGATACGGGACGGGAATGGCCTCCAGGTCAACATCGGAGGCCTCGGACTCCCCTGAGCACGTCCCAGCCGGTGCCGGATTGCAGAGCTCACTGCAGGTCGAACCCCATTGAAGTATCTTTAGGCGCGACCAGGAGATGTGAGGGTTGTGCAGGGTTATCCCAAGGATGAGAGGAGGTGAGGTGAGTTGGGTGATGAGGAAGGAAATGGACTCACAGTGTTGATCGATGCAAATCGTGATGGGTTCGGTGAGGTGATGAATAGGGCTGTTGGATAGGGGTCGACCGTCCACGGCTGTTATTTTAACCGGCTGGGATAACACCTCGAGTTTGAGACCCAACTGAGAAGCATAAGCGCGATCAATAAAGTTCCCAGCCGCCCCTGAATCCACGAAGGCGGTGGTTCTGATCTGTTTGTGTCTCAGTTGGAGTCTCACCTGAATGACCAGCCGAGAAACAGTTAATGGACAGGAGGCATGAGCCGGCGGACAAAGAGAATTCCTCCCCCTCTTCACTTGATCTGGCCGTTTCCCGGCCAAAGAGGGCAGACGGCCCGATGGTGGTTGGGGGAGGCGCAATAGGCGCAGAGGCCTTCACGGAACCGTCTCGTGGTCGGGGTTTGGGAGCTGAAGCGAGGAGCAGGACGATCCGAAGGCACATCTGGATTAGACCCTCCAGACCCTTCCCCACGGGAAGCTCGCGAGCGACCAGCTCGTGCTTTATGCGCGCATTCAGCCCCTCATAATAAGCCGTACGGAGTGCTGCCTCACTCCATGTAGTCTGAACAGCCAGAGTCCGGAAATCCGAGGTGTAGAGGCTCACCGGGCAATCCCCCTGGCGCAGATGGTATAAACGTGCCACCAACACCTCGCTCTCCGGATGCTGGAATGCGGCTTTGAGTTGCTTTGTGAACTCAGAGTAGGAGAGGGCTGTATCTGAGTCCGAGCGTAGCACAGCCACAGCCCACTCTGCTGCCCGGTAAGGAGGGAGGTAAGCAAAGCGATCCTGCTCCGGTCTGTGGGGTATCGCTGAGCCTGGAACTCAAATAACAGAGTCAAGTTGGTTAGGAAAACATCGCACCTTCCATCCTTACCATTTCACTTCTCCGGGAGGGCAATTTAGGAAGTGGAGGTGGAGCTTGAGCCACCGGTGGTGGAGAAGCAGCTGCGGGAGCGCTAGGACCTGCAGCAGACTGTTGAGACAGGGTCTGCCGCACGGTGGTGATCTCGGCTCAAAGACCTACGGTCTCCGCCCGGAGATTCACCACTTCCTGTTTCAGGTTCCCTATCTCGGTCATCTGCTGCGTGACCGTCTCCCACAACTGTTGCTTCTCCTCGAGGCTCCAGGACACAGACATTCTGTCACGGTTGGAGGCAGAAAAATGAGTGAACTGTGCCCACTGTGTTGTGTGGTGGAAGGACTTGGACGTGATGGAACATGAGAGAGAGTAGGTAAGCCACGCGTCAGAATGCTCCCTAATGAAGTTAGAGTCCACATCAAGTTGAACTCGCGCTCTGAACACACACAGGAAGTATATAAACGACTCAGACTGGAGAATAGTAGGGGTTGAGTTGAAGAGGCGACACGCGGGCATGAAGTCAGCAACTTCAATGTCTGTGTGATGATACTGACCTTATTTCCTGTTTATATACTCTACATAAGTCAATTCCGGTGCCGATTGACGTCATGTGACCCGGTGTGTGTGACACTTCTTTGCTTAAAAAAAAAGAATGCTGCAGTCAGGTGTGACCAATTGCAGAAGTTCTTTAGACATGCTTCTTCTCTTTTTCAAGATCCTTCTTGTCTAAAAGAAAATGCAGCAGTCAGGTGTGATGAACTGTAACGTGAAAGCAAAGAAAAGAATATCCCGAAGGAAAAGAAATGTCTTTCTTAAGACTGGCTTGGGAGAAATGAAGTAGATCTGAAAATCATATTAATGAAGGATCAATGACTTCTGCTTTCTTTCTCCCAAATGCTTAAGATAATGAGAGATTATCTTAAGCATTTCATTATAAGCAGTTCTGGATATAACTCAGGAAAGCATAAGGCCTTCTTCTATGCTGACAGACTTCTGAAAGATTACAGAGAGGCAGGAGTGAGCTATAAGAAAATAACGAGATTTCCCACATTTATTATTCAGCTGAGACTGGCATGAGATGACACAGATACAATAAAGTTAAATCAAGTGTAAGACAATGTATTGGTGAAAAAATGAGAAAATCTGAGAAACCGAGGTGCAGCAACAGGAGAAATGAATTCAAAGCTGATTTTAAATAGGAATGAACTATTGGATAGATGAGATTAAGAGGAGACAGAATATTTCATTCCACTTTCGCAAAAAAAAAAAAAAAAAATACTCAGTAACTAAATGTTAATGCCCAACGTGTAATTTTCTATTTGGTATTACTTGAAAATCCTCAGGAAAGTAAAAATCTACCAAAAAAGCACAGTCTGATGATTTCCCTGCCCAAGCAGGTCCAGTTCAACTCATTTGATAACTGGAAATTTTAGTGCATGTCTTTGTAGACGGGAACAAAGAAGCTACACTGGACACTGGCCCTTGAGAACTGGAGCTGTGCACCACTGTAATGCAGAGATGAACAACTTCTTGTTATGGCTAAAAAAAATCTCATATTGCTGTAAATAGCAGCACATGTTTATAAAGCAAAAGGATTTGTCCTAGCTTTATCCATTTGAGCATAGTTTTATCTAAACTGTTCTGGACTGTGGCCCTCTAGAACCACTGTATTCCAGAGATGAATATGGAAAAGCACAAACATAAACATATGGAGGGCCCAGGCAAAGTACATAAAATAAATAATAAGAATATATAATTAAAATAAATAAAGTTCCATAGTTCCATAACAATGATAATCATAATAGAGGAGGTTCATATGATGTTTATTTTGTCTTACTCTGGCTTTAGGAATGTGCTCCTTCTAAAACTTTGCTGATCAATAATAACAATAAACGTGAACGTGAGTTTAAAAGTGTGAGCACTCTGGTTCCCCCTGGAAAAACATATTTCTTTCCTTTTCCAATTTTCTGCCCAATTTAGTCGTCTCTGAATCCACTCACTAACTCGGAATCCTCCCATCATGCAATACCACCTAACAACAGCTAGCATCACGATGAGTAATAGGGGCGAGGGAACCCATCCTACCCACCCACAGAGAGGGGACAGTTGTGCTCTATTGGACTCCACGCCACAGATGGCTGCAGCACCACCAGGGATCGAACTCGCAATCTCCTGATGATAGAGCCAAATGCTTACATCACTCGGAAGCCCCAAACAGTCTTTTTTTACCAGTCAGTGCCATCTGATGTCAACACTGTGCCACTTTATCCAGAACAATTCCTCCCAAAACCCAACAACTGATTTCATTACAGTAAACCCCCACTTTAATGCGGATCACCAGTTGCTGTTTCAGTCCAACACAGTTTTTTTCTGAGAACCGTTTTTTCTGGATTTGTGCAGCTGGTAGCCTAGTGCTTAGGGCATTCGCCCTGCGACCAGAAAGTCTGGGTTCAATTCCCAAGACCTCTAGCAATATTTCCATATAAAAAATTACTATTACTATTTACTACAAAGAAAGCGAGGCCTTGGGATAGTGAAATACCGCTGTACTCAGGGGTGGGAGGTTTGAAAGTAGCCAATCCGAGGATTTATTTCTCCTTGTTGCTGATTGGCTGCTGCCCTTTGACAGCGGCAGTCCAGAGTTTCCCACTTGGAACGTCTCGAGTTTTCTTGTGTTGTTCATTTTGTTCTTCTTAAACCCTTGTATTTTTATTACTGTAAATGAAATTAATTTGTTACTGTATTTACCTGCTTATACCAAAGAAAAGGACAGCGCATACCAAAGAAAATACGCATACATGAATTACAGTACAGTCTATACAGGGGTAATGTAGGTATTTTACATTCTAGCACTGCGTAAACTGTACAGTACAAATAGGGGTTTTACATTTTCTTACAGGCTAATGTATTAAGCTGATTTTAAAATGAAATTAAAGTGTTTTGGGAGCATATTTAGGGTTTACACTGGGGTTTACATTAGGGTTAGCCCCCAGGGTTTTAGGAGGGAATTAGCGTGTATGGAGGGCTGAAAACTTTTCAACAAAACTTTCCTTTCACTTAAGGAAACAAGTAAAGTTAAGCAGTGAACAGTTATGGATACTCATAGTACTGTTCTGTTGAACTGAGTACAAATGACACTACCAGAGATATATTACTAAACGGGCTCCGGTTGCAACTAGTTAAGAAGCAGCACTGTGTAGCTTCGCCTGGGTCCCGCCTGCTACCTACAGCAGCTTCAGTACATCATTTTAATTCAATAATGATAGCTGGACTTGTTATTTTAATTTCAATTCATAGTCTTGTTTCTATTGATATGGAATATATGGATATATAATTTAGAAATTGTATTAATAATTACTATTACTATATTACTATTCAGCCCCCTCCAAAATACACCTAACAATGTCCATGGCTGAAACCTACTTGTGCATTTTGATCTGCATACAACATTTTATTTCAAGAATGCTGATCCAGGAACGTGAGGAAATACATTCACTGACAGGATATTTCAGTCCAAGAATAAGCTTAATCTAGCCATATATCCAGTATCGGTTTCCTCAAAATATACACAAATGCAATATTTCAGTATGTACTAGCTGTTGCAGCTGATCTCCTGTCCGCTAACCAGTAAAAGTGTACTGTCTCTTAATATGCATCTCACAACTCTGTTTTTGCACAACATGCTCATATGAAGCGGTAACTCCCTCTGTTTTGCCTTAGGGCCTGAAGCCCATGGATTTCAATGGCCTGGCAGATCCATACGTTAAGCTCCATCTCCTGCCTGGAGCATCAAAGGTGGTCACTGGTGT
>JBBPDC010000028.1:7919771-7933654 GCA_037974485.1 Hemigrammopetersius urotaenia
CTCTCTCTCTCTCTCTCTCTCTCTCTCTCTCTCACACACACACACACACACACACACACACACACACACACACACTCTGTTTCTCACTTGCTCTCTTTTTCTCTCTGTGTCATTAAATCCATCTGTTCTCAGACCTGGCAACAATTAAGACAGCACTGACATTTCAGAGCGGTACATATGGGTCCTAAATACTTCAAACTGATAATTGCCTGCTGTTTAATGCACTTATCACTCGTCTGTGCTTTCACTGGGATCTAAATGAATGAGCGTTTCGACAAGAATAGTGTGTTTACTGTAACATTTGAGAGGAAGAGCAAATACATTTCCTGGCATCATCTTCATCTCTAAAGTGCTCCACAAACCAGACGTGTCCTGCATGTATCATGATGATGTAACACAGAGACTGGTCATTGGCAGCATGAGCAGGCAATAGGATCAGCAAGACAAAATGAAAATAAAGGGCAGGACCCAGACTTGGCCCTTGAGGCACACCTGATCTGAGAACCTGAGAACAACAATATGCCACAGAGAAGGTGAAAGAGAGCTGTAATGTAACATTATTTCCTTTCTTTCGCCTCCTCTTTAACTATAATGAAATGATAAAAGCTGCTGATAAGACCAACACCCCGTGACCCTCCTCAAAGCTCCTGAAATTTAAGAGCAGAGGGACAGAATGAGAAACAGCATCAAAGACCACAGAGAGAACAGAGGGCAACATGGTGGGAAAGACAGGGAGAAAAAGGGCAGTTCTCTCAGACAAACAAGCACCAGAAAGAGTGAGAGAGAGACAGGGGGAGTGAGAGAGAGAGAGAAGGGAGGAAAAGAAAGCAAAGCAGAGGGTATAAGGTTATGGATGGATAAAGGCTGTGTTGGATGAGTGACAGGCAGAAGGGAAAAGGCAAGATGAGCCATGAGCCCCTCCTGTAAATGTGGGACGATGGGGGAAAAAATAAAGACTTGGAAGTGCAAAACCGTGACAGACGACTCACTTACGGGAGGAAGAAAAACGAAAGTGACAGGAGCAGAGTTACATTGCTTTGAGGGAGAAGAGAAACGGGCAAGAGTGAGAGTGGGAGAGGGAGAGACACAGAGATAGAGTGAGAGAGAGAGAGGGAGAGAGAAAGAGAGAGAGAAAGAGAGATATATATATATAAAGAAAGAGAGATAGAGAGAGAAAGAGAAAGAACAGGAGAGATCGTTAGAGAGAAGGTGTAAGGTGGAGACAGAGAAGGACAGAGAAAGTTGGCAGTGCTGAATGATTAGAGAGACTGAGCCTGAGACGTTGTGGGCGGAAAGTGTCAGCAAGCACAGAAAAGAAGAAAGAGGAGAACAGAGGTACACTGGGGAGACTGGAAAACAGAGGGATTGAGGAACCTGGGATTGAGGAGGCTTATTCAGAAAATGAATAAAAGTTGGAGGGAAGATAGAACATGTTATTGTTTGCTAAATTATGAGAAAAAAATATTTGTGAAAGATTAATACTTTTTTTCACACAGACAACTTACATCTACAAAACCTACCGTTCATGAGCAATTCAGCTAAGGGTTTCAACAGGTCACTTTATGTGAGTGTTATTTACTAATTAAGAGTCATTCCAGTGTAATATCACTGCATTAGTACATGGTATGTTTCACAATAGTTTGTTTTTCTGAGGTTTGATAACAGTATTTTGTATGACTCAGTAATTGTATTGTATTTTACAGTTTCCATTGCACTACATACAATTAAACAGCAATTACTGCTCTCTTTCTATACTGAAACTTCCAGTTGGCCAGTGCTTTTTACGTAGCAATGAAATCCATGATATGGCCAGAAAAGCATTAAAGCATAATGTGACAAAGTTTATGATAATAAACGTAATAAAATAACATCAGATTGCCCAACCTTCACTTAAATAATAAATCATCCATTGCCAGATGCCCACCACAGAGAATGATTAAAACAGCTACAAGTGTCTAATATGGAGGTCCGTGTGACTTTCACACTGGAATTTTTCTCTCTCTCTCTCTCTCTTCTTTGCTATCAAAGAATCCTTTCTGGCCCCTTTCTTTTTAAGATGATAGGGCCCAGTTAACAGCACAGTAAACAAGGCGTAACTTACAATTAGCAAATCACAATCAGAATCAGATTTAGAGAACTTTATTTATCCTGGAGGAAATTGCTTATGATGCGACTTAGCAGAGACACAGATACAAGAACCATTTAAACTATAAAGTCTAAAAAAAAAAAAAACACAATAAAAAAATCTGTAGAAAAAAATATAGACAGATGCTTGACATTAATACTATAAGCAGAAAAACAAACTATTGTGGAACATTATGTGTACTAATGCAGTTATATTACACTGGAATTACTCTTAATTAATAAATAACCTTCACATAAAGTGACCTGTTGAAACCCTTTGCTGAATTGCTCATGAACGGTAGGTTCTGAAGACGTCTGGTAGCCTAGTGGTTTGGGCGTTTGCCCCGCGGTCAGAAAAGTCATGAGTTCGATTCCCAATGCCGCTAGGCACCTCTGAGGTACCCTGAGCAAGGTACTGTCCCCGCACACTGCTTCCTGGGCTGCCCCCAAATCACTTGGTGAATAGGTTAAACGCAATTTCGTGCTGTTCACACTGTGTGCTGTGCTGTGGTGTGTTCACGTATGACAGAGTGGTAACTTTCAGATAAGTAACATTCAGTTAAGTTAAGCTCAGCAGTATAAAAGTAATATTGACATAAGCAGTGATATTCACAAGGTAAGTCTATTGCACATAAGAAAAAATAATGACACTACTATCTAATTACTAGACACCACCAAAGAGAATGAAGCGTAGGTGCAGTGCAAATGGGTTCATTCTGTTTTCTGTTGGAGTGTTATAGTTTCATTGTGACAGGCCTGTGATAGGCAGTTCAGTTGCACTTACCTTCATCATAACACTGCTTTCTAAAGCGCCAAATCAAAAGACCGAAAATTTTTTGACGTAGCCTGTGTGTGATTGTCCACTTAAACTCTTCTGAAGGCATTCATGCTGAAATGTTATTGCAAACAAAATGCTGCGTGCATGGTCCTTGGTCACTTCACGTTCCGCGTCTATAGGAAAGGTTTGCGACTGAGCAGCGACAATGTTTATTTAAAACTCTTGATTTGGTCTCTGGCTCACACTGCGATTCTGATGGAGACTGATGACTGATCCTGTGCCATCTGTCTGCTAATCACACAAATCTGAATATGAAAGATCTCTGGCTTTTTCTATGTGTGTGAGTCTGTGTGTGTGTGTGTTTGTGTGCGTGTGTGTCCTCAACACCTGTTTACCTGCTCGTTACACTTCCTCATTATAATTAGGGAATCGTGGGTCGTTAGTCAATCCTAGTTGAATACAGCGGCAAAAAGTCAAAACGATCTCGACGCTTAATGAGTCGTGGAACATTTAATGAGACATTTAGTAACGTATGTGATGTAACGGCACTCTAGTACAGCTTAAGAATTCCAATATTCCAGCGCTGCTGTAAGACTTCAATCATCGCAGGCTTGACGGTCTAATGAATGATTGACACTGTAGATGCACACCGCCAGATTAACAGTTTCAGAGGTTAAAATTGGACTATTGCACGTGTTCTGAAGGCATTTGTGCCATTATTTTAACGGAGGCAATGTACTAAATCCATTTGTTTTACAATGCAGTCTCAAAGTGCTGGGAACCACCATTCTGGCACCTGTTTCTGTGTGTATGTGTGTGTGTGTGTGTGTGTGTGTGAGAGAGAGAGAGAGATTTGTTCTTTGTTTACATGCTAGGTTTTGGCTGACTCTCTAGTCTCATTAGTCTGTTTGCAATTTGTGTCTGTCTCCACACTGTACCATTAATAAAGCACACTCAGTCGACAGGTCTGGCATATACCTCTTCCTGCACACACACACACACACACACACACACACACACACACACACACACACACACACACACACTCTCATCCTCACACACCCAAACATACGTGCCATATACATGTTCTATATATACCTGTATATATGCTAATACAGATGGCATTTTGCTCCAAAGATGTGACCTGCACATTTTACTGCATAAATGTTTTTTATATGCTGAAGAGAACATACCAGAGAAAACAATGAATAAAATGTGGCTGTGCAAAAGTCACGGCACATTCTATATTCTTATGTTTTTCCCATATGTTCAGCTTAAAGTGCGCATATGAAGGTTTAAATATTGTGCTAATGGACGATTGATCATTTCCTCATCAAGTTTCATTACAAGTATTGCACCTTAGAGGACTTTCATATAAATATATTCATTCATTCATATTTATATGTTCATATAAATGCATGAATTACAGGTGGATTGTTTTACATATACCTACACCATGGGATGCACAGATGACCATTATTTTTTTACATTATTTTTTTAAGTCAAGTAGGTGTTTATTGCCATTCTCACACAGTTCACAGTGAAGCAAAACACGGACCATGATATAAGACAAAGGACAATAATAACACAACTCAAGGCTACACAAGAGTGGACAGGACAGGACTATACAGAATGCGAAAAGAAAGGACAGACACACATTTAATCATGATTAATCTCATGTTTGCCATAGTTAACTCATGATTTAATCGCACCTTTAAGTCTGTCCTAAACATGCTGTTTTTAATACGGTTCAGGAATCGTGGATTCAGTCACAGGCAGATTCACGTGGAAACTGCAAATATCCTTCGCCCTTTTTTTTTTCTTTTTTGTGGCATTAAATTTACTTTTTTCAGGATTTTTTCACACAAGGGGGCTCAAGGCAGGCTGTAGCCGACCTGGAAGCACTTTTTTCACCCCTGGGTTGAGCCCAACGCTCCATGCGTGATTTCTCCAAGGTACAAGAACTCAGACACTTCAAACTCCACAGTTCAATTGATCTCCAGGAGACCTTTCCAACGAGCCCTCATTTGTATCTTTGTATCTTATTTTATTCCCTGAAAACTGTTCACCTCGCCGCAGTGTAGCAATACATTAGTCCCGCAACCTTCCGAGTTGCATATCTCAGTGGGGAATTTAAATTAAAAGAGGTGAATACGGGTTTACCTTTACATTATCTTTAAGGATAATGCATTAAATTGAGTTTAAAATTAAATCAAAGTGTTCTGGGGGCATATTTAGGGTGTACCCTATAAAAATATTAGCCATTTATTTACCAAAACATAACAAGATGGTTTTTCACTATATGCGAGTGCTCTTGGAACGTAAATGTCATGGTACGGCCAGTGGCCGGTGAAGTAAATCTCAGTAAATCTCAGTAAATCTCAACTTGAACATTAATGTAATAAAATCAAATATAAAACCAAAGCTATTTGCCACTGCAGGGCATTCACGTTTTATCTAGTTTTTATAGAAAATCTCCATATAAAAGTCTATATATCTGAATGCAATGTTATTGAAGTCACGTTTGGTGTAATGGTCAAGCGATTTATATGGACAAAAGTAATGGGAGCACTGTATCTGTCAACTGGTTTTCGCGGGGTCAGGTGTCCCATTACTTTTCTCTATATAAAATTTACTTTGGTGAAACCGACCGTTCAAAATAAAAGGATTTTTAAAAACATGCGTTAATGCGCAATTAAATAATTGTCGCTGTTAAGTATATAGTGCAGCTGACAAAAGCAGTAACAGAACTAATGAGAATGAATACAGTATCATGACAAATACTGCATTCTAGAGGTAGAGTTATTAAAGTAGAAAAAGTGTGACGATGATAGAAATAGCAGCAACAAGATAAAAAAAATGTATGTAATAAAGGAAATGTGTTGTGGGTCTCTTTATAGGAGAACGACGGTTTGATTATATTTATGGTGGAACAGTGTGAGAGGGTGTCTGTGCTTGTGTTTAAAAGAATGTCACAGCTCAGTTTGTGCGTTTGAATTTATTTCTGATTTAGGAGTCTGATGGCCTGGGGGAAGAAACTGTTTCCCATCCTAACAGTGGATGCCCATATGTTCTAAAACCTTTTGCCAGACGGCAGTGCGGGAGGGGTGTGTGGGGTCATTCACAAGGCTGGCCGTTTTGCAGATGCGGCGTGTGGCTTAGCATACTTAGCCTGTACTCTGTGTTTTTGGAAAATGTCTCTTAAATTCTGAGTTCAGTTTTGAAGTTATCCTCAAAGAGAGACTGTTTTTGAACCCACTCGCGTGGGTGTGAATGGCTCTGTAACGCCTACTTGATGGAAGAAGGACAAACAGAACACTGCTGGGATCGGCTGGGTCCTTAATGATGCTGGCTGCCTTCCTCAGACCGCCATCATCTATGACTGTCTGTCCTCTATGACTGGATGCTGTGCTCCTATGATGTCTTGTGCTGTTTTGATAACCCCTTGTAGAGTTTTCTGATGCGGAACAGCTGGTGATGCATATCGTGAGATCGATGTGTCCAAAGGCTCTCTATAGAACATCTGTAGAAATTCACCTGCGCTTCCTAGGGGAAGCTGACTCTTCTCAGACTCTTTATGTGATAAAGATATTGCTGTGCCTTCCTCACGACAGAGTGCTGGTTTTAGAACCTGCTCCATTCCATCCTGCTCTGCAAATTTGAGTGATTTCCATGATCCCAATAAACTTGATCTGACTAATCAGCTGACGAATCAGTGGGTGCATAGAACAGGGAAAGCACTAAAATGAGAGGATCTCTTTAATTTGGATAATTTAATTTGGTCTTTTTAATTTTATTGGATAACTTTATTGCAGTCTTGCACCTTGACTGCACATTTCGCTACATGTTGTACTTGTATAACTATGTATGCGACAAATAAATAATCTTGAATCTTGAAGGTCAGGGGGAAGACTAGACCCACAGCTTGGGAACCACTGCCATAGAGGAAGTGTTTATGGACCAGAGGAAAAAACACACACACCCCCACACACAAATGCATACTGCCTACCGCAAACACAGGGTCTAACAAAGGAAGTACAGGAGAATGAGTGACAGATGGATGAAGTCAATATTGAGTAGGTAGTGTGTTTAGTCTTGCCACCTATAATTAGAACTAACGAGTCCCTGTTTGACACGGTGACTCAAAGGGAGGAATAACAAGATGCAACAGGTCATTGAAAATCAGGGCCAGTGATTGTTTAAGAGCAGAGAGAGAGAGAGATAGAGAGAGAAGCAGAAAAGGAGAGAAAGAATGACTGAATGAAAGTGACACTCAGAGGAAGAGAAAGAGAAAAAGAATGAGGGAGAGAGAAAGAAGGAGAGGCGGAATCAGAAAAAGGGAGAAGGGTGTTAGTTTTGATCTATTCCTTTTCTCCTTATCTCTTTCTCTCTCTCTTTCTCTCTCTGTCTCTCTCTCTCTCTCTGTCTCTCTCTCTCTCTCGACCCTGGGTGCACAGAGATAATGACAGATGTGAAAAGAGAGAAAGAGGCATGGCTGTCGCTACAGGAACAGTGTAAGAAAGGCAGTCGTGGGATAAATGCTGTCATCTCTTGCCTTTAACTCTCCTCAGAAAGGCTTTGGTCGAACAGCGGCACTGCTGTGCTTCTTCAAAAACACCTTGTGCTGAACTCATTTCAAAGGGAAATGACGGTGTCGGATGAGCGCTAAAAGAAAGCCCCTGCTGTCATACATCAGCTTCCTGCCCTCCGTCTCGGATATGGGGCTAATTAAGAATAAAATAGATGTTTTTAATTCTGTGTACAGATGGGTTTCTGAATATTTCATATGAATAATTGGTCACAAATGCTCGGAGTCACACTTGAGCATTCTCACCCGTAATTAATGTGCATTTAGAGAGGGCTTGGGCGAGCATTAATCATGTGTGAGTAGAAGTATGTGTATGCGTGTGTCTGTGTGTTCGGAATGTGCATTAAATCTATATACAATTAAAATAACAGGTCGCAGAGGTCTGATGTTTTAAAGATTGACCCAAGGTCACTTCCACTTTCATATTAACATGCTATCCAGTTCAATTAAGCAGGACAGAAGTGTGATTGAGTATAGTGGAGAATGTCATAACTGATGAAGTTACTCATTGCCAGGCCAAATGGAAATTTTCACGGTGAAGAGGACTGCAGTGGGTGACTGGGAGATGCTTAAGGCTCTTTTTCACAGGGTTGGGCAAAGCATACTAATGGAATTAAAGAACACACACGCAAAAATGCGCTACAAAATTACCCTGACAAGTGAAATAATCTAGTCAATGTAGTCAATGGAATTTTTTATTTTTATATGTATTTTTGTTGGCATATCTCATTTGTTATAAACAGTTCTATTAAGTGAAACTTCTACTGGCAGATCATGTTTAGTTATTTCTTAAAATAAGCAAAATCACATGAAATCAACTGGAAAAATTATGTCATATTTTTACAACAGTTAAGATGTTTTCTCATTTTTGATTTAGTTAGATTTGATTTTAATATTTGTAGTCACAAGGTCCTTTTGACTAAACAGTGCCATGAGTTTGTCATAGACTTCTTATCTGTTAAATAAATGTGGTCCTTAGTGGTTCTTGATAAATGTACACTCAAAAATGCAGCATCTCAAAAGTATTATTATACAGCATTATTATGTCATCACACTTGTCTCCCAGCTGTAGTCTCAGGAGATTATGCACCAGCACAGCTATCGTTGTAATGTTCTTCCTGTCCTTTTCCCTTTTTTCAGCTTTTTGTAATGTTTTGTCTTCTTTCTGGTTTCTGGTCTGTTGTTGTTACCATTCTCCGTGTGCCTGCGTCTTTCACATGTGAGTATGTTCTGGTCTTAGCCCCGCCTTGACCCTGCCTTAGCCCTGCCTCCTTGTTATCCTGTTCACCTGTGTCTAGCTCCTGTCTCCTCCCCTGCCCAGGTGTTCTTATTTCATTATTAGTATAAATACCCCTGTATTTGACTCTGTTTTTGTGGATTTTTTGTAAATCACACCCTTAACAAATTCTAGTTGTGTTGGTTTTTATTGTGTTTCTGTTAATGTTTATTTTCCCCTTCCTTTCTGCTGTGCTCATGTCCTTGTTTTTGTAGTTTCCCTTTGTTTTTCTTTGTGTGTTTGTTACTTGTTCTTTAGCATCAAACCTTTTGAATCATGGGATTACAGATTCTTGCATTGACACTCACATTATTACATTCACTTTTCTTCATTTAGATTTTGTTCAAATTATCATGAGAAAACTGAATTGGATTTGTATTGAATAGAATCGTGGAGTCTATCGTTCCACCTTTACTCGGTACACCCTTAAAGAGACTTGGCTTTCTTTGTTCTTTAAGAACATCTTCCCAGGCATGAATTCTAGAACACATCAAATTACATATTTGCTGCGAGCTGTACACCTACACAGTCGTGCTGTGAAAAGCTTATCCCGCAAATACTCACTCGAGATCCGGGGACTATGCAGGCTACTGACGTGAGAGAAATTTCCTGTCATGTAACCACTGAGTGACAATACATGTCTTGTGAAATGGTGCATGCAAATCTGGATGAACTGTAACCTGGGAGGGATGAATCTGCCCATGCTATTTCTGCAGTGGGGTTCACTGGGACTCCCAAAGAACATCACAAAAAAGATACTTCTCACTACCAAACTGTCACTGCCAGGCTGTTTTGTTGACACTGAATAGAATGGCTTATTCCAAAGTCTGATCCTTTTAAGGGAATCTGGACTTAAAAGGTCATCCTTCCTCCACTCCTCAAAGAGTCCAGTTCTGACAGCATCAGCATCAGAGATCATCATCAGCTACTGTAGTCCCATAAGTGGTGCATCCTAAACTGACATCCTGCACACTAATGCTGAGTGAGTTCAGATGTGATGTGCCTGGTTGTGAACCATCTCTTCGCTTACGTGATTCTTGATATTCTCTTTTGATTCTCTAATCGACAAGCTGTTTTCTTTGCTGTATCGCAGGGCATCATCTGTTTGAGAGATGGAAGAAACAGCACAGCATGATGTAATCTTTGGTAGCAAAGAAACTGGAACTGCTCTTTTTCCATGTACCTTTGGTCCAGTACTAAAGCTTCCAGTTTTTTTTGTTTTTGATATGCAGCATTAATATCAAAAAGACATAGTGGTGCATGCAGTTTGTTTTTCCAAGAGTAGCTAATGACAATTAAAAGAACTGTTAGTACGAATAATGACAGCAAGACCAATTAAAAATATAGAAGACAAAAAGAATAAGAGCAAAAGGGAGTTTGGCTTGACTTGTTTGTATTTGTAAATGTAGGCATATCTTGTTTGTATGTGCACATAACAGGGCAGAATATAAATTAACTAGCAACCATGGTAGATAATTAGCCAAATTAGACCCTTTACTGTGGATATTCTGACAGTCCCAGGTACCCTTCACAATGGTGAAAAATGAACTAGTACGAAAACTGTAAGTTCCAATTGGGTCAGTTCTTCTTTTTGATTGTGAAGTGGATAAACGTCCCATGGTCACTCACATTGCCTGCTTTGTGCTGAATATTGAACAGGGATGCTAGTCTGCCTGATTCACACTGATCTGATTGATTTATACCACATACTATGATGAATATACAGTCAGTTCATAAACCGTGGTGTTGTATATGGCTTCATTTAAGCTTTTTTGCAATATATTAGATGCTATGCGCAGTCACACTTGATGCATACTGAAGAATATACCACTAGGCTGACTACATCTTCTTCAAACATCCTCCTTTTTTCCCTCTGACATTCAATCCTATTTCTAATTTTGCTAACATTATTTTCCGAAGTTGTTCAATTATCCAGCCCCATGAGGAGCTGAGCTAAATCTACCCTAATGCCCCTGCATAATGGCGTTGACTAAAATTACGCTTAACATTCGTACCACGTCCAGCAGGGAAGGCTTTTCCCACATGGGTATTAAGATTGGGTCATAGTTTACTATGCAAGGCAAATTTTTGTCACATTTTTTAGGCGCTCTTGTCAGATCCTGGGGGTCGGTCATCCAGCATATGCATGGCTGGATATCAATTATTAAAATGAGTATTTCTCCAGAATTTAATGCTTTATTCTCCATGGTCCTTTCTGAGCCATCTTTGAATGTTTTAATTTCAAATGAGATTTTATTGCTAATGTCCCCCTGTCTACATTTATCTGCAGAGCCATGCACCCTCATTTCTGTCCATCTTTACTAAGGAGTTTGGCAACTTGACATTGTCAAAAATGTTGTTGTTCTACTGGAACTCAGAATTGCTGGCTGTGTGATGAACACTTTAGTCCCAGGTGAAGTGAGGAAGCATTAGTTAAACCTCTGCGACTTCAGGATATCCCCCTTTTCTTCCAGCGAATCCAAACCGTGAGGTTGTTAGTACAGAAAGGCTTAGCATTTGATCCTGACAGCTTTGTGTCAGCAGAGAGCCCACTAAGTTCCTGTGGTGTGGGAATGAGAGCTGCAATACTTTAAAGCAACTTGGACATTGAGTCTAGTGCACTAACAGGGTTGGAATGTCAAAACTGAAACAAAGTATCTGTATTCAGTCCATGTTTCAGCCGGGAATGGCCATGTTCAAAGCACATTTCACATTTTACTTACTTTTTCAGCAAAGTGCATTTACAATTTTACGTATTATTCTACCACAATCCCACGTTTTTCATATCTAATACTGATACCACAGTCCTGAGTACTGATACCAGTCCATTACTGTCTTTTTTGTTCTCTTAAACAACAAGTTATAAATAATTAGAGGTGGGCATAGATTAATTTTTTTTAATCTAGATTAATCTCATTGTAATCTTGAGATAAATTATCCCAAGGCCTGTTTTTACAGTGTAAACCATAAATATGCCTCCAAATGTTCTCCCAGATCACTTTAGTTTCATTTGGTTTAATACATTACCCTTAAAGAAAATGTAAATATTAACCCGAGGTTTAAATACGGAAAAGTCAGGAACGAGAGAGAGACAGAGAATAAGAGAGAGAGAGAGTAAGAGAGGGCGAGAGAGAGACAGAGAGAAAGAGAGAGAGAGAGTAAGAGAGGGCGAGAGAGAGACAGAGAGAAAGAGAGAGAAAGAGTAAGAGAGGGCGAGAGAGATACAGAGACAGAGAGAGAGAGAGAGACGAGCCGCACGCTCCGGAAAAGTCACGAACGAGAGAAAGAGAGAGAGAGAGACAGACAGACAGACAGACAGAGAAAGAGAGTAAATCTGCGCTAAAATATCAAGGTGAAAGTCATCATAGCTTGCTTAGAATAGACCCAGCTCCCAACCCAACGTTGTGAATAGATTAACGGCGATATTTTTTTTTATCGCCCGATAAAGTCTCACATTAACGCAGCATGTTAACGCCGATAACGGCCCACCACTTATATATATATATATATATATACTGCTGTATGAACAAAATTGCAAATAACATAAGGTGCTTTATAACAGCAATTGTAAACTAAAACATTAATGTAACATTAATGTAATCAGATCAAATCAAAGTCCAAAGCTGCAGGGCATTTGCATTTTATCTGGTTTGTTATAGAAAAACAAGATGGGGTGGAACCATTACAGCAGCTGGAAAGGGGGACCAGCTCCATATTAAAGTTAATGCATCTGAATGCAGTGTCATTAAAGTCTCATTTGGTGTAATGGTCAGGCGTCCCATTACTTTTGTCCATATAATGAACCTTTTACAGTCAAGCTCACAGACACATATCACCATAACATGGATAATTACTGCTGACCGGGTCTGAAACAATAGATCTGAGATGACCAAGCTGGAAAAAAGGTGGTGTTTATTTAAAGCTGTGTTTATCTGTGGCTTGACCGTGGTGTAAAGTGCATTAGGGATGTGAGATCACTTGGGTTTCTACCTGATGTGTGTGCTAAATGAGCGCATGTAACACAAAAGAACTTTTCTAATACTTCTTATTTGCCAAAGATGCAAAAAAAGCCTGTGCCGTATAATGGGTAAAACGTTTCATACTATTTGTGCAGTTTGGGATTTATTTATCGACCAAGACTGAAATCAGGAGCTTTTTAAAAATCAGTAGCCCCAGAATTGTTTGGAGAACAAAAATAGCTGAATACAATGTTGTGCTGATAGAACCTACACAACTGTGTTCTCCTAATCAAATGATTACTGACTTAGACTCATACTGATACAAAAGATTGTTTGTGTGTGTGTGTCTGTAAACAGGACCCTATGGACCCAGCCAAGACAGTAATAGTGATCCGGTCGTTGGTGCCAGAGGGCGTGGCCGAGCTGGATGGGCGCTTGTTGCCGGGTGATCGGCTGATGTATGTAAACAACACCAACCTGGAAAGCGCCAGTCTGGAGGAGGCAGTCCAGGCTCTGAAGGGGGCCAACCTGGGCACAGTGCACATCGGGGTGGCCAAGCCCCTGCCTGTAAGAACACTACAGTTTATTACAGCTAACAAGACTGAGAGGGCCTGTTTGGTGTGTGTGTGTGTGTGTGTGTGTTTCTGCTCCTGAACCTGTGCTTCAGTAACCTGACTCCTCTCCAGGTTCCTTGAATATTTCATGCTGAAGGCAGAGCCCCTCCTGAGTCTGAAGAAGTTTTCAAAGCTGATAAAAATGTAACTTATCCAGCTGACTTTAGCTCTGTTTTATGGTCTGGTTTTTTTTTCTGTGTATTTCTGGCAACGATTTAAATCTGGCATGTTTGACAGCGTCTGGTTTATCTGCAACTTTTCATCTCCTGAAGGCTTGTTTTGCTGCCGTATCGGATCATTTTTGCATTGTAGGGAGTGCTGGCATCATTCCGGTATTCTCTCTCTCTCTCTCTCTCTCTCTCTCTTTCTGTTTCTCTCCCTCTCTCTCTCTCTCTCTCGCTCTCTCTCTCTCTCTCTCTTTCTGTTTCTCTCCCTCTCTCTCTCTCTCTCACTATCTGTCCCTCTTTCCCGTTCTCTCTCTCTTTCTGTCACTCGCTCTATCTCTCCCTCTTTCTCTCTCTCTTTCCCTCTCTCTATCTGCCCC
>JBBPDC010000028.1:7937954-7969841 GCA_037974485.1 Hemigrammopetersius urotaenia
GTGTGTGTGTGTGTGTGTGTGTGTGTGTGTGTGTGTGTGTGTGTGTGTGTGTGTGTGTGTGTGTGTGTGTGAGTTAACAGCAGTACATAAAGCAAATCAAAATTTTATGGAGGCCAGTGGGATGCAGAAAAGCTGAAAAGCAAATAGTGGTGTGTTTCGATCGATGTGTGTGTGTGTGTGTGTGTGTGTGTGTGTGTGTGAGGTTGCACAAGGTCTCTGTTCCAGTCGTTTACGTTGTGTCTGTGCACCTCCCACACTTCTATATCCTTTTTTTTCTCCATCCCACCCCCGCTTTATGCCCCCCTCCAGATATCTGAAGCCAGACGTGCAGAAGAAATCGAAACATAAAACGGCTGTGATTAAAAAGACCCTTAACCCAGAATTCAATGAGGTATGGACCTTTTTGATGAAGCAACCCATTGTAAGACATACACACGACAAAATGTTTGTGTGCATGCATCTGTGTATGTGTATGCATGTGTTATGCATCTCATAACCTCTATAAGAATGAAAGCCACAGTAAGTGTTAATGAGATGTCTGGTCCAATCTCTCCATCTATTCTGTCCAGCTCTCTCTTTCTCTCACTCCTCCTTTAGTCTGTCTCTCAGGCGCGTGCATGTGTGGGCACTGAGTATCATCAGTCAGGATGAGTGCTTCATTTTCATTCCCACAGTAGTCCCACAGCAGCATGGGTTACTGGTGCAATTACTCCACTGGGTAATGTGGAAACAGTCATATAGGGCACTGGCCACTATCTCCACAAGAGCACATAGGCCTGACAGAGTGCAGTCATTGATAACCATCACACCGCATTGCAGTTCAACTGGCCACATGGGAAATGATGATTCCGCCCAGCGTCGTCACAGAATTCCAAGAGTGTCATTTGTCTGAGGGTTCTCCATTCTCAATTTCATTCTTTTCACAGGAGTTCTTTTATGAGATCTCTCTCACGGAACTGGTCAGTAAGACTCTGGAGGTCACAGTATGGGACTACGACCTGGGTCGCTCCAACGATTTCATAGGTGAGACCACAAGGACACAAATCAATGGTACAAATCATACATATCATATCATGTGGCGATACAACACACATTTGAGCATTTTCCAGGAACAGAATTAACCAGAAATCTTTAAAATCATCTTTAAAATAAATTTAAGAAAACATTATTTCATTCTATT
This sequence comes from Hemigrammopetersius urotaenia, assembly GCA_037974485.1. NCBI lineage: Eukaryota > Metazoa > Chordata > Actinopteri > Characiformes > Alestidae > Hemigrammopetersius > Hemigrammopetersius urotaenia. The sequence goes on from JBBPDC010000028.1 coordinate 7,939,135, forward strand.
TCATAGCTACTTCAAAGGTACATGTTTTTTTGGACAGTGAACCTTCCCAGAGTTGGCCAGCCTACTAAAATGCCTCCTTGAGCACAGCAATAGGCCATTTGTGGAACCCAAACTAATGCCTAAGAAACTGCAGGCCTTGCTCACCTCAGATGATATCAAAAATGCTATCATTGGGACAGCTGCAAGTCTAAAGCCACTGCTAACTGAGAGGAACAAGGCTGGTCTAATACTTACCTTAAAGCGCAGTGATGACCCTGAAGTGTTTTGGAAGAATAGTCTGCGGACTGATGGCTGGTAGATAAGTATCTAAGACAGCATTTCACAACAAGAACATCATAATCATAGTCAAACATGGTGGTGGTAGTGTGGTTATGTAATGCTGCTTTGCTGTTTGATGGTCTGGGTGACTTACTAATATTAGAAGGCTCATGAAATCTGCTCTTTACTAGAAGATTCTGAAATGTAAGCATAATTGAGTTTTGCTGCAAGACAACAATCCAAAGCACAAGAGCAAATTCAAAGATGGAAAGAATCAATATTAAGGTTTTGGAGTTGCCTACTCAAAGATTTGACTTGAACACCTTGAGATGTGGTGACAAAAGCTTAAATGGACCTCCAGTGTGGCTAAATTAAAGCAGTTCTGCAAACAAGGGTCAAAATGCCTTTGCCTCTAAGACTGATCTCTAAGACTGATCTCAGTTATTGAGTTGAGGAGAATAAATAAATCCATAAAGTAGCAACAACTACTATCAAAACTCTTTTAGTTATTGGAACTCAAACATACACTAAATGCCATGGGGAGTTTCAACTAACACAGAAGCTGTTAAATGAACTGCTGGCATAGCCACAGGCTCAGGTTTCATGGTTTCAAAACTTTTTTTTTTTTCTGTAAAGCTCTGACTGGAAAAAATATGTATTTTTTATTAATTTTTCAAAATTGCTTATTATTCTAGTCCTCCCGTGTGTAGTTTTGTCCATTATAATGCACAACAATATGTCACACAGTGTCAGCAACTCTGTTCTGTTTAAATCAAGCATGTGATAAGGGACCTGGTTGCTATAGGCCTTTATTAAACTCACAGCACTAGTGAAAAGCAAATATGAGACTTTGTTTTTGTTAGCCATCTACTTTTGCGGTAAGGAGAAATTAGATTTTGAGATGAATCATTGCCTTGAAACCAGATACAGCTTTGAATTCTCTCATGATCACTCAGGCACACCAAACAAGAACATGCCTCTTCAACCTAATGAAAAGACTTTGTGTTGCAGGTGGAGTGTGCCTAAGCTGTCATTCTCAAGGAGATGCCCTTCGTCATTGGATGGACTGCCTGAGGAACAAGGGGCAGAAGGTGGAGCGATGGCATGTTCTGACCAATGAGCTTCCTCAGAGCACCTGCCAGGAGTGAGGGTGGAGCGTCAATGACTGGCTGATTGATAAGACTCTAACAATATGTGGTGGGCATTGAGATGGATGGTAGGCCTGTGGTGGGGATTCTTAATGCTGTATGGAGCAGAGATGCTGCAGATTACAGAGTGCATTTGAGCAATTCAGACTTTGTGCACAATATGCTGTACACTCTTAAAAAGAAACGTGCCAGGTGTAACCAAAAAGGGTTCCTCGGGGGGGAGCCACAAACGAACCCCTTTTGTTCCCCTAACGAAGCTTTCAGTAGATTCTTCTTTCAGAATAATTGATTTCGCTTGGTGCCATAAAGAATAATTTTTGCTTCCATGAAGGACTCTTTATGGTTCTTTCAGGACCTTGTTTTTTGTTTTAAAATCCAAAATCAGTGCCTAGTCTTTTAGTTGTTCTTCTTATAATTAATGTTGATAAATATATAACAGACTTACAATTATACATGTGATAAACCAACAAGGCCACTTTAATATCAGATAAGATCGATGCTAATTTAACCAGCCTCATTAGCCATGGGGTGGCTAGGATTTCCAAATTAAGGTCATGTAAAACGTTGGCAATTGTTTTGTTTGAGGTTTTGAAGCAATGTGGTATCGAAGCAAACAGACAGTTTGAGTGGTGAGTTCATTGTTAATCTGCCTTCATTTGGTAACAGCTGTCCTAAATTAGCATTAGCATGTTAGCAATAGCAATTTCCGGTGTTGTGAGTATAAATACAATTTCTGGTCCACTATGTATCTCTAAATGGGTAAATCTTCCTTCTCTGAAGCGCATGCACATACAGCTATTAAGTTGGATTCATAGTGTATTGGAATCTTATGAGATTCTAACAAAACCTCAAACCAGTACTTGATGACTAGAACTCCAGAAGGGCAGAAATTTTAGCCGATGCAAGGCTAATGTTCTGAAATGCCTTTTTTGTTATCAGTGTGACAATTTCTAAATGTATTTCTCTGTAATACTAATTCAAATAGGTGTAGTGCTCTTTTTTACTTTAAAAAAACATTAATGTTTCATGAGTTATACGTATCAGTATCAGCCTACAATAACCATATTGTTGCATCTCTAGAAACTGAATGAATTGTGGAGAAACTGCTTATCTTTGGAGCATGACGATAGATGTCTAGCCAAGTCTGCAATTGTTACATCATTACAGCTGTATCTAGCACACGTCACCAGTAATGCATCTTCGTCAATCATGCTTTATGTGCTGTTGGTGACGTGTGTTCAGCTGAGCTTCTTAAAAGGAGAAAAAAATTGCAACAAGATTGTCATTGGGAACTAATGACTAGTTTCTTTTATGCCTAAATTCTTTCCCTGTCCCCTTCATTTATCAGAACGAATTTGACGTCTATGACAACAATAAAAAAAAACTCAAGTTTTTTTTTTCACCAGGTTTTCATTCAAAGTGTGTGTAGGCAGAAGATTCACAAAAACTGACACAGTCACTGTAAAGCATGTCAGGTAAAGTGTAAGGCATGATAAAACAGGACAAAGCACATGACTACCCACTAAAAAAGAGACGTACATACATTTTTGTGAGCGTGTGTGAGTGAATATATATATATATATGTGTGTGTGTGTGTGTGTGTTTGTGTGTATGTGTATGTATGTGTGTGTGCAATTTAAACACAACGTGTCTTGTATTTTCAAATTCTGAAATCCAGAAGTCAGGACTAGGCCACTGTAAAATGTAGTGAGCTGTAGACTTTTCCCAAATCAACTGAAAGAGAACCTTTATAAAACCTACAGGACCTCTGTCCACTACAAAAAACCATCCACATAACATAGATGGCAGTTTGTTTTTAAAAGTGTATGCCCTGGAGAACTCCTATTTTCCTGCACACACACCTGCATTGACTCAGGAAGGGCTTGTTAATTAGCTGATTAGTTGGCTCAGAGCAGAGAAGACTCTAAAACAGGGGTCACCAGTCTAACCCGCAAAGGGTCAGTGTGGCTGCAGGTTTTGATTCCGACCACGCATGACCAGCTCAGCTCATGTAACGACTCAGTTGTTTGAGACCAGTTTAAAAAACAAGTGAAATCAGGGGAACTTCTGCTTGAGAAAAAGCCTGGAGTCGCGATGGCCCTTAGTGGATAAAACTGGTGACCCTGGCTCTAAAATATGCAGTGCTGGGGTACATGTGGCATTTTTTGTGGCTATAAAGATCAGCACATCTGCACAAATTCTGCTTTACTTGAATGCATCCTGCGGGTAGGAGAGGTCCCCTCTCTCTCTCTTTCTCTCTCTCTTTCTCTCTCTCTCATTGCTGCACGTTTTATACACATTTTGTAACATTGGAGTGAATTTTAATCCTCATAGATCCCCATGTAGCATTATCCTCCTGACTGATCGCCGTAGAAAATGTATTTTGCTGTTCAACGCTTCAGTAACCTCTGTTTCTGGCAAGAGCTGAGAAGAGGCATGCAGTACACGAAACAGACTGTGGGGAAACATGTGCCTGCTGCAAATCCACCCATCCCTTGTACCATACAGCATTGCCATGAAAAAAACAAGGAGGCTCCCCAAGAGCAGAGGTTTCGACCAGTGCGAGCTGTTTTTGGATATAGAATGTAACCACTGGAGATCCAGATGATTAGTCAGTGAAGCATCTCAGATGGGCTAGGATCTAGGGTTGGAATTGATCCATCTACAGTAGGCTCTGTTGCAAAGCTGGACAAGCGTACACTCCAAAAGACAATACTGGAATACAGCAAGACATACAATAAATTAAAGTAATTATCATGTACTTTACATTTTTCTGTTATGTAATGCTGACCCAACCTTGCAACAAGAGCCAAAAGAACACATTTCTTAGTAACAAGGTGGTTCAAACCAAACCTGGACCAAAGTCTGATCCTAGATCTGCGATACTTTATAAACACTGGTCCTCCTGAGTGATCAAGACTGACCATTTGTTTTTTTTGTAGCACGAAGCAATGTTTACAGCATTTTTAGCCTGACCTGACAATGTTTTCCAGGGCTTTGAATCTTGCAGTTTTAAATCTCCATTTGCTAACGTTATTTTTATGGGTTTTACAGACATGCTATGAATATTCATGCTCGTTGATTTTTAAAGGTACAAACTGATATGTTTACATGTGCAGCGTCTTGGAAATTCGTCTGCATGTCTGACGGTGCGAGTGTGAATTTCTATTGCTGTGCTCTCCTGCTATTTATTGAGTGTCGTACTCTTGAGGGTTTGTGATTAATACATTTATATGAAGTGTTTATGTACAATTTGGAAATACAACTGGAATGCATTGCTCTACAACTGGAATGTATTGTGTCATTTCCCTGCGTCTCTACTTGTCTTCTTATTCTTCAGTAAGTCTAAAGCTGAGGAACATTATAGCACAGGAATATTGACCTCTGCTGTGCTCAAACTATTCTTTATATTTCCACTTATGCAGCTGATCTACACTGGCAAAACTTCCCCATCCATAAGTGTTTAAATGAGAGAGAGTTAGCTCTAATCCAGAAGATTAGAGAGAATTTCCTTAATGCATATATGAGTGTGTGCAGAATTTTAAGTAGGCTTTGCCTCCCACACATCATGACTTTTTCAAGAAGATAAATACATTAAATAATTCGTAGAATAGTGTAATGTTTGCAGCTGCAGATCCCTTTCATACATTTAATTAACATACACTGTATCAGCAAGCCACTTCTATTTACTGAGACTGAAACTAACCAAAGAGAGAAAAAAGACACATTTTGTATTCCAAGATCTACCTAAATGTCACCGAAGAAAAGATTATCCAGCTCATCAGCTGATTGCTCTCCTCTAGCTGGAGTATTTTGGCAGGGAATAGTCTAACTGAGCAGTAGTAAGGACTATTTTAATATAAACTATGCCGGGAGTTTATGCCTCCTAAAGAACCTGGCAACACTGCCCCCTAGTGTTGGTACACATTCACACTTCTGGTGTGAAAAAACAATGCACTAATTCATATTAAACAAATATGTATGTACGTTATGTTCATCTTAAATACACACTTATTTATATTAACACTCATTTCGTTTTAATGTATTTTTCCAACATAAATTGTCCAATAGTAGCTTTACAGAGATCCGAGTCCAAACCATGCATGAGCAAGCAAAGGCAAACCGTGCCAAGAGAGGAACCAAGTCTCAAAGGGGAGCCAATCTTCCTCTTTTAGCACCAGATACCAAAACAGTAGCATGACAAGAGCAAACAAAAATAAAGAATTAACAAGTAAACAGACAACGACCAATGTGAAAGGATTATAGAAAATAAGTGAGCTAATCAGACAGTATTAAAGCAGACTAACCAATGAAGTCTAACGTGTATTTTATATATAAATGACCATCATCAAGGCCTTAAAGACTCTGGTTTCACTACCAAATAATTAAATGTAGCTTTGGGGTTCTGGAAAAAATGTCAGAAAGGCCCACAAATGAGGAAAGAGATAGAACTAATAAATGATGTACTGGCCACATTTTAAACCTGATACCCTGCTAGGTAATAATTAGTGCTACTTTGCCATTTTACCATGTAGTACTGCTGTACTGCTGCCCTGTAGTACTGCAGGGCAGATGTGTCTGTGCAGGGTAGCTGTATAAGCACACTTTTGCACTTGAGAGAGTATTGGGCTGGTGCTGTTCCTCCTCACAGTTTGAAGGAACGGCATAAGCCACTGGACATATGCTTATCTGTAATATCAAATACTGAAATGCTGGCAGTTTTCTTCTAGTCCTGTGATAGGGCTCTTTCTCCCTTATGGACAAATAGAAGGTCTGGCATCAAGAGAAGGTCTATCTATCATCTATCATATCAAGTAGCCTGACTACTTACTGCACTTATTTGAGGTACAAATTGTTCTCCTGCCTCTGTAAACAATGTTCAAGTACCGTTACTGAATACAACCTAAAGGTAACATCCATTCATTCATTATCAGAACTGCCTCTCCACCGAGGTCGTGGGGGTGCTGGAGCCTATCCCAGTGGTCACAGGGTGAAATGTGGAGAGACACCCTGGACATGTTGCCAGGTAAAGGCAACAGATGGCCTAAAAATAGAGCCAGGAGAACTGAAGAGGCTTTTTCTGGTGCTATATAAAGTATTTGGCTGATTTTTCTCTATCACAGTGAATGCTTTAGGAAATGTAAAGAAAATGTAGTAGTAGACAGAGAGAAACTTATCAAATACAAAATATATTTTTAGAATTATTATTTAAATCTTTAAGGGGCTAAAACCTCAAACGTGCAAATCACCTATGGGGGAAAATTAATGAACAACTTTGTTTCTTTTTAGCCATTCAGATGTGGATCTGCTTTTCTGTTTTGGATCGATGTTTTGCTTCTTAATCCAATTTAGCTTCAGATGAATAGAAAGTCCCTTTATTGAACAGACTTTATGGTTCTTTCTTTCAGTAAAAGATGTCCCAGTCCCAAGGAAGTAACACATCCCCACACTGTCCCACTGCCACCACTGGTATTTTTACTGTTTAATGCAGCATTCAGGGCTGGCCATGACCCTGTATGTGCCAAGATAAGACAAGATATAAGATTTAGATAACAAATGCAAATATTGCTCAACAGGTTACACACTTGTAAACGAAACAAGGGGTTAAAGAATTTGAAAATAGGATATATGTACTGTGTCTACTAAATGTGATACACATTTGCATTTGGTGTCTACATTTTAATGCAATATTACCAATAGTCTGGGCATTTATGAATAATTCATTAAGGTAAATTACGAAGTGCAGTACATTCTGTATTTTCTCTCAGTCATGTATCCTGCCACTCCCTACCAACTTGTGGGAAACAAACAAACAAACAAACAACCAAACAACAACAACAACAACAACAACACCTGTTGCCTCACACCTCCAAGGTTCAGGGTTCAAATCAGTTTCTAAATTGTCCGAAGGTGTGAGTTTGAGAGTGAATGGTGTGTGTATGTGTGCCCTGCGGTGGGCTGGCATCCTGTCCAAGGAGAGTCCCGGGATAGGCTCCGGGTCCCCGCAACCCTAGTAAGGATTAAGCGGTTACAGAAAATGAATGAATTAATAAATTAAATAATAATAATAATAATAATAATAATAATAATAATAATAATGATGATGCATGCAGCAAAGACAGCTTTTTTTTAAAAATGTAGTCATGGAAAAAGTATTTATTACGGGCATAAAATGCAAACTAGTGAGCTAACTGAAAGAACATATTTATACTGCTATATTTGTACATCTAGCTCAAGTTACAAAATAATCACAATAATTGGTGTATACAGTAATTATACTATGATGATTTTACATAATCCAATGTAAAAAGTAGGATTATGATAATACTTGCTGGTTCTGCCCAAGCTCAGGCAGCTGATAACAGCTCTCCCATCTGCTGACATTATCCAGCTAACTGGTTAATCTTTTAAAGGTCACAGACTAGACATTAATGATCAGTCGTGGTGATTTTTAAATGTGTATTGTTGTTTCCTCTGCTCCTCTTCATTGTACTGCTTCCTGCCTTACGCACCTCAGAATGTTGTCCTTTTTTGACTCATTTTGTATGCTGCTAGCAGGCCATGTTTATTTGTGAATGTTGTTTGTTAGCTTTAGTAATTAAAAGGCTGTTTTTGTTGATATTGTTGTTACTGTGATGAATAAAGGGGCCCTTGTGAACACACCACATCACAGCACAGCATACAGTGTGAAATTCTTTCTCTGCATTTAACCCATTCACCAAGTGAAGCAGTGGGCTGCCACCAAAGGGGGCGGATGCCCGGGGAGCAGCAGGCGGGGATGGTACCTTGCTCAAGGGTACCTCAGTGGTGCTACTAGCAGTCCTGGGATTCAAACACACAACCTTCTGATCACAGAGGCGACTCGCTATCCACCAGGCCACCAGTTGTCCCCAAAAATTGCGTTAATGACATACTCTGCTGTACCATTAAAGATAAAGGACCTATACCACAAGTTGCCCCTCACAATATTTGATGTACTGTACAGCATGTGTGGATTTCAGATGTGTCCATAGAACATTAAATATACTAAAACCACAACAAAGGGGTTTGGGAATCTATCACTGTGGCCTCTTTGGTTTAGCAGTGTTTTCTGCCTCACGGCTCTCGCATAAATCATACATTAGTACAGGCCCTATTTGACTGTAGAGTCCTTACACTGACCTTAGCGGAGCCTGGAGTGACCTGCAGGTTCAGCTCTGGCCTGGATCTCCTAGGACCTCCTGGATCGTTGGGCCCTCTCATGGTTCATGGATGTCTTACAACCTTAGAACATGAATAAAATAATTCACTGGGGTTTTTTTCAGCTCCTATGGATTTTCTTGTGACCTTAGGTGGTCTTTAAAAATGTAGCACTCTCAATGTTAACTTAAACATGAGTGAGCATTCAAGCCTTGCATTCTTCAGTCATCTGAATCTCACCATTTAAATGTGGTTAATTTATTGCATGAGTAACTAATGGGCGGAATACTTTACACACAAGTGATTTGCATATTTCAATGCCTTTACGCAGGAGCAATTTATTTATTAAATTATACTTTTTTTTGTTTGGAAAGGGTCTCTTTGCCTGATGTTCAAATTCTAAAAACACTGCTCGCGACCATTATAATAATAATACAGAATATCAGGAAGGGACAAATACTTCACGGCTATTCCCCAAAAGCTAAATTACTGAGCTAACAGCTTCACACACCAAGGCATCTGGGTACAAAATGTCTATTATTTGATGAGTGCTATGGGTTTAGAGTAAAGGTGGGCAGTGGGGCAAAAAATGGCTAAAAAACTAAATATGTATTATTTCTGACATCCTATTAGTTGGAATGGACAAAAAGTACATTAAAAAAATCTATCAAAAATATCATTTACTCATGACTTTTTATTCTGTGTTCCACACACTGCATTGCATGAAATTCAATTAAACAGGTCTGGCTTTGCTGTGATTAAAATAAAACATGCAATTGATCAGTGTTATTTAAGTACTTGCAATATTATGATACACACAGAAAACCATACTGGGATGGAACCTAAATATTGCCTTATTGCCCAGCTCTATTTTAGACAATAATTTCTTTGGAGAATTATTTTGGCAAGCAGAATAGCAGTATGTGATTTCAGCTCCAGGTAAAGACACTGAGAGAGACAGAGGCAACTCTGCAGTCTCTGAACCGGTCAGTTCACAATGCATTTAAAAAACGCAATAAAATAAATAGAAAACTTGTGTTTGTCTATAGAAACTGGTAAACAACTCAATAAAGCCAGCACCCATGAAATAGAGGAGTAGGACAACAGCACAGATGCTCTCTCCTCAGTCTACTGATTTAATGAGGGAATTAATATTTTTCCTACAATGACGTTGCTCGCACTGTAGAAGTTCTGCAGTGCAAAAAAAAAAAATTTAAAAATCCGTTTTCTTTTGCTCAGTACTGTCATTAAGTTCCCTAAATGTGGTCAAAGCAGTGTTTACAGTTGCAACACTACATCTGCTGCTTTACTTGGGTGAATGGGTGAAATGCAGAGAAGAATTTGTGTGCTATGGTGTGTATGACAAATGGTCAGTTTACACATGAACTATTACAGTTTAAATGCAGGGTTATGTCTCTGTAATGCCATTATCATCTTTCCCAAAGCCATAACTGACATCATCATCACAGGATGATTTCTCATCTTTCTCATTCTTGTCAGTTTGCCATTTAAATGGTTGACTGGTAGACTCTATAGCTTTACATTAAATATTAAACTACGTTCCGTCATTACGTGGGTTAGAATAATACAGAATTAAATAATAATAGTGGCAGAAAATATTAGTAGAAATGATGGGTTTAAAACCCACTGAAGCATCAGAAAGTTCAGGATCATTGCACCGATTACGGAATATTAATTGGTTGGAATCCGTTATAATAAAATTCATTAAGCAGTCACTGCATTTTTGTCCAAATATAATTACAGACTGTGCAAATGTTTTATCCAGTGACATTTTTGCTTCTTTGACTCTTTTTAAACACACGAGCTGAAACGTCTTGAAACCGGTGGTTTATTCGTCTGATGGAAATGTCAATATCATTTCCTATTAAAACGATTCATATGAATTAGTTTTTGGATTAGAATTTATTTTCTTTCTTTTTGGAAAGGTGGCACTGCAAATGTGAAGCTCTGTTAGGCAAAACTGTCCCCAAAGAAAATGTAATTTTCTGACAATGTTGGTGATCTATTTATTAGCAACATTAAGATTAGAAACATAATTTAGGTCCACTGGTCATGATGTATGGCTATATCTGAATCACATGCAGCACAACTCCTGGTCTCCTTCACCACTGTAGAGAAACCTGAGCCAGACAGCGTCTCTCTTTGTGCTTATTTCAACCAGTAAAGGAGAAACTTCATAATATTCCCTTTTAAAAATCATCCTTCTGAGATGTATAGACTACACGGTTAGCCTAGTCAGGAGTGGTCAGCTCCTATAATCAGGAGGGTCAATAGCCGGTACGCGTGCAGTACGGCTGCTGAAAGTGGATCAATATCATCTTCGGACAGGGAGGACAGCAGTGCCATTTAGAAAGCGAAAGAGGGATTAATTTTACAGTCTTAGGAGCATGCTGGCTGCAGTAACCTTTACCAGCTCATGTCTTTGTGTAAGCATTCAGTGTCGCAACCCATCAGTGTATCCTGACACGCCTTCAGCCAATATGTGTAGAAATATGTGTAGAATGTATAAAGCAGGCCTATTTACTGACATCCTGAATTTTATTAGTCAAGACTCAAAAAGTGATGTTTGGACATCAGAAAACATTTTTTTCCCCAAAGGCAAACCTGATCAATGTCAAGGCTAACTCAAATATAAAACAATTTTAGCACAGTTTGCACTCAAACACAATCAGGAGGTCATGCCATTTCACCAGGGATCATCAGAAATTCAACAGCAGAGAAAGCTGAACTGTTAAAAGCATAATCATGATAAAACAGCACTGGTCAGCTTCTTATTAAAGCATACACTTCAGCCTGGGTCCATAGGTTTAAAGCCTTAAAAAAAAAAGCCTTAAACACAAAATGATCTGAGATCAGAACTTTCACTTGATATAAAATGTGATATCTTCCATTATTTTTCCATTATTCCGATGAACCATGTTGCATTACAGCCCAGTACACTTGTCTGAGCATATTGTAGATATTTCATTACACAGAGAGCATAATTAGTCCTGTTTACTGCAGTGCAGTACATGAACCAATTAATGTAAAAAAAAAAATACTCATGGTAGTATTGATAGCATTCTTTTGAAATGTAGCTCTGTCTATACTTTTATGTCTATTATGACTCAAATACATTGGCCCACTTTGGAATTGATGAAACATGTCCAAGACTGAGGGATCAGGGTGTGTTCTGTGCGTGATCAGTATGTGACACCCTGCACACTCCTCAAAAGATGTCCTAAGAAACATGAACCTTGCCCAACTAGTCAAGCATCGTATGCAGCGACTTTAAAGCGACGATAAAAAATGTTCTTAACCAGAATTAATCAATCAGCCGAGACACTGGTTGTCTTACAAGGAATTCTACTCATTTTTCTGCATAGTTGAGATGGATGAGTAAACAAAGACATTCAGAGTTGTTTCGTTGTGAAATGCTACACAGAAATCTACTGAAAAAATACTAGATTTTATTTGTAATCCAAAATGACCAGTGAACCTACAGAGGTTTTTATGCAAATGCTGATAATAGTGGTAAATCTGGAAAAAAAAACATCTGTGTACCACCACATGCAACACCACATGAACAGTATTGTAAAATAGTGTCGGAGGCACTGCAGTTGTGTAATAATCTAATGTCAGGTTGTTTTCAGAGCCATTACATGCCTCAGATGCTCGGTTCCTATTACCACGACTATGAATGAATCTGACTGTAAAAATCATTAATAAATAATGGAAACTTACAGCCACAACTGATAAACTGCCGCATGAAATGTTGATTTTTGGCCACAAGAAACATTTCCGGTGTGCAGATAAGATCCAGATATGTTTTTGAAAAATGGTGTCAGTATTAAATCCAGGAACCACAATAAAAAGTAAAAGAAAAACAAACCCGAACATCAACATTTCCCATGTTTCATACGGAGGTGCTTTAACAGTGCTGACGTTGTGTACTCTTTAACACCACGAGAGATCACCGCCTTGCACATGAGACACACTGCCTTGCTGCAGTCACCCTCTTTAAGAGAGAAGTACTTCCACACCGGGCTGGATTTTGCTATGGTTCTTTTCTGCATTTCGCAGTGTCTGCTGGTACAGTGCACCGTGTTATTGCATATGATGCGGTTGGAGTAGCTGAAGGCAGCTCGGAACTCTACAGGCCTGTTTAGTGAGGCAGATTCTGCACAATAGACCCCTCCTGTGGTGCACGGCTGCTGACCGGGTGCTTGCAGCACCCTGCTGTGGTCACTTTTTTCAGAAATCAAATCCCAGTTCTGTGGAGACCAGCTCTGTGTGCTTGCATCTCCATTGTTCATAACATCAGCTGAAGGTGTGTTCACTGACTCAACTTTAACCTTGGCAGGAAACTCAGTCATCTCTTGATCAACAGTTGGTGCATTTAAGAGAGAGGAGCACTGGATAGGCTCCTCAGTGTAAGTCTGCCTACTCTCAGGCTCAAAGTCAGCATCTGCAGGGTACGAAGACTCTGATTTTATGTTGTTTTCTTCCTTCAGTCCTCTGTGTTCATTCTGGCTCTCTTGGGGCTCTGATTCCTGCTCCAGGCTTGAGTTGCAGTCTTCTTGTCCTAGGGGCAAGGAATGGACTACACCTAACAGGGAAGAAATACGTTAGCATGCATGCTTGCGAAAGCAACTGACCTCAGCAAATGGTTCACTGAGTCATTCAAGAATGGTGATGACTACAAAAGACAGAAACAGCTCAGAAGACATCAGGGCACATTCAGTTGTTTTCAAATAGCATTGAGTTATATACATTGCATGGACAAAATATTGGAAGGCCTGACCATTACACTTACAGGGACTTGACATGACACTGCACTAAAATATAGACTTAGAAGACTTAGAAGCTAGGGAGAAGCTACCACTCTTCTTGAACGCTTTCTACAAGACTTTGAAGTGTGTCTGTGGAAATTCATTCTGTGGAGCATTTATGAGACGAGGCACTGATGTTGGACGAGAAGTCCTGGCTTGTAATCTCTGTTCCAGTTCATCCCAACGATGTCGGATGGGGTTGAAGTCAGGGCTCATTGAACCATGTCTTTATAGACCTTGCTTTTTGCACCGGGGGACGGTCATACTGGAATTGAAAAGGTTCTTCACCAAACTTCACAAAGTTGGAGGTTTTCCTTAATGTCTTGGTAGGCTGAAGCATTAAGATGCATTTGGCCTAGACCAAATCCTGAAACACAGGAGTGTCCCAATACTTTTGACCACACAATGTAGTTATATGCTGAGTTGATGAGCTCTTAAAGAGTAGATTATCGGTAGTCGTGTATACAACGAATATCCCACATCTTACCGGGGCGTGTTTCTGTAACACTGCAGCTTGTGATCTTCAACATTTCCTTCAGATGATCGTTTTCTTTCCGTACCCGAGCCGTTTCCTCCTCGTACTCCTTCATCGTCATGTTTACCGTGTAAATGATCTCATTAAGGGCTGCAGACAGTCTCTCAGACAGGAACGAGTTTAAACGGTCTAGTCTGGTCATTTTACTGCTCCTAAAATCCGAACTGCACTGAAATTCTGAACAGGTCTGTTTACACTCACCACTCTGGTGATGTTTGGTTCCACTCTGATACAAACTGAATGAAGAGTTGTGAACTCTACTGCCACTCACTGGACAGGAGAAATGCTGGTAACGCATGTAGAGCAATAGGTGCTTCCATTTGTTGGGGGTGTAGTGCAGTGGTGGGCAAGCTGCACAAAGTCAATAATATAGTAATAAAGAAGGTGCATGGTAGACTAAAATTGTTATTTAAAAGGGGGGAAAAGTACACGTTATGGACACACCTGTTTTTCAGGGTTTGGACTAGCCCCCTTATTTCTACCACTTTTCACTTTTCTGCCATCCGGCAGGAGACTCTGGACAATACACACACGCACAACACGATTCAGGAACAGTTTTTACCCCAGTGCGATCAGACTATTTAACACACAGTAACTGTGGTCCTCTCTGGTGTACATTACATCTGTTCTTCACACTATGTGTAATACTATAGCACACAACACTTTACAATGCACTGACACTTTATTTTATACAACTCAACCCGCAACTAGTTACTGTTACTGTTGCTGCACTGTGTTGTCTTTCATGTCTTTCTGTTCTATCTGTCAATGTACTCTGTACATATGACAATAAACTTCAACTTCAACTTCAATGCCTTTGGGATTAGCAGGAATGGAGTTTGCGAGGCAAGCCATCTCGTCCAACATCAGTGCAGAACGAAACTTCCCACAGAAACTTCAAAATCTTGTGGGAAGTCTTCCAAAAACAGTGGAAACTGTTATAGCCGGAATGGGGAAACAACTCCATATTAAAGTCAATGTGTTTGAATGCAAAGTATCGGCGGGTGTAATGGTCAGGGGTCCCAATACTTTTGTCCATATAGTGTATTACACAGCTTTGCTTTCCCCTTAAATGCTATTTGATAACACCTAAAACAATATTTTTAGTAACTTTAAAGGACCAACATATTAAAGTCTCTTTTTCAACGCAATGTCATAGTCGCTGTTGGATTTTTTAAATTATTTGTTTGGTGTGCTTTTTCTTATACCGTTGCATAGCTTTTATTCCATTGTTTATGCGGCTCCTAACTCTGTACTGTCCACTTTCTGCTGCAGCAATGCAAATTTCTCACTTGTGGGACTAATAAAGTTTCATTTAGTCTCTTTTCTTGTTTTATTACAAGTCATAACTTAATTCTAACATACTGAAATATTTACAATATTATTCTTATTATAAATTATTATTATTATTACTCTATTCTATTAGTTCTATTAGGACCTTTTAGAATTTTATGTCACATTTTAATTCTAGTTTTCTTTTCACTTCGTGCAAAAATGACTTGCCATACCTACCAAAAAGACAATCACAGCTCTTTCCCAAGCACTCTTGGTTTTCCAGTTTTGAAATGTCTTTAGATCTGTAAAAGTTATAACTTTATAGTCTTATTGTCTTATTCCTCACCATTTCACACTATGAAATAATAGGTCATCTTCTACCTCTAACTGAATCATTAGTTAGACATTTTCAGAAATCATACAGTGAAAACTACCTGCCCCTAATGAAACACTTTTGTATTTCATTTGTATTTGATATTGTAAAATCTGGGCAAAGTCTACTGTGCAGCCTGCACTGAGGAGGGTGAAGGCTGTGGTGGATGGTAGTGAGTCTATTTCTAAGTGCTAAGACTGTTAAATTCACCCCAAAATATTGACTTTTTAAGGTAAATGTCAGCTTGGTTTTTTTAGTTTATCACTCTTGATATAAATCATCCCAAAGTTGAACTGTTATTTGATCACAGAACCCTTTTAGAACATCTGCATTACTTAAATTTAAATATCCCACTAATGGTAAGTGTCACGTGCACCTGAGCATACTGTGCATCTGGATGTCCCACTAAAAGAACATGTTTATACATTTTTTACAAATTAATTAATTTATTCATTTATTCATTTCAAATGGGATACCTGAGCCTGGATCTGGGAAATTTCTGGGAATCAAACAGAAGGCATAAATTGTGAAAGAATTTACAGAGTTTAAACAAAGAAAGAAACTTGGTGCATTGCTAATCACAGCTAAGCAAATACAGAAATATTAACTACAACTAAAGGACATTAATTAAATCGCCTAGTTCAGTGAGTAGGTATTCATAGAATGTTTGAACATTACAAAGTGATGTCCAAGATGTTAATTACAAACCTAACTAGTAGAAGAGTCCTGTCTTTTTTCTCTTTACCATGGGGTCGATACCTTAAGGGTACCTCAGTGACGGCCCCAGCACTGCTAGTGTTATTACTGAGGAACCCTTGAGCAAGGTATTGTCCCCCACACCCAGCTCCATGGGTGCCCCTCATCGGTGGCCGCCCCCTGCTTCACTTGATGAATGAGTTAAATGCAGAGAAAGAATTTCACATTGTCCACACTGTGTGCTTTGCTGTGGTGTGTGTTCATGCGTGACTATTAGAGCCCCCTTTACTTTATTTCCTCTAACCATTATTGCTCTGAACATTAAGCAGGTGGGCCGGAAAGGAGCTTCGGTGACAGCTCATGAACTGAATTATTTGTCCCTTCAGTCCTAGAGCAGCGGGATCACTGAAGCTCATGCTGAAAAAGAGGGATTTATTTTGCTTTTTTAACTTGGGAGTTTGCTGGCTCGTCCTGGGGCTCTGCTCACAGCCTCATGGTTCCTCACTGAAGTGTACGATCAGCTGTCCCTGGAGGTCCACTTACTGATAAGGCTTGCAAAGGCTTTCCTGAAGCACATCACCTTGCTATTACCCAATGGATTATGAGATTAAGGTTCTTTAGTTCATACTTGGAGTGCTGATCAGGTCTACCAACATGACTTTGCATTTCCTACTTTTCCTTCACTTTCTACTTTTGTGTGAACCCTCCCTGCCTTTTGAGTCCTATTTAGAAAGGCTGTTATGTATTACACAAGTGATACTCAGTTTTAAACACACAACGGTCTATAAATGCTATAAATGGTTTAAAAGTATTGGGAACCTGTTTTCCAGGGTTTGGGTAGGCCTCTTCCTTCCACTCTTAATGCTTCAGCAAACCAAGACATTTTGGACAACTTTCTATTCCAGCATGACTGTGACCCGATGCGCAAAGCAAGCTCCATAAAGACACGGTTGGATGAGTTTGATATGGAAGAACTTGACTGGCCGCACAGAGCCCTGACCTCAACCCCATCCAACACATTTGGGATGAACTGAAACAGAGATTGTGAGCCAGGCCTTCTCATCCAACATCAGTGCCTGACCTAATAAACTCTACAGAATGAATAGACACAAACTCCAATAGAAAAACAAAATTTTCTGGAAAGCCTTCTAAAAACAATGGAAGCTGTTATAGCTGGAATGGGGAAACAACTACAAATTAAAGTGTTTGAATGCAAGGTCATTAAAGTATCTGCTGGTGTAATGGTCAGGGGTCCCAATACTTCTTGTTTTTCACGGTCACGGCTCGGCTAGTGGCCGGTAGGGGCCACTGTTTTGATTGTTTTGAGGACTCTTATTTTGATTTTGTGCAGGTTTGTGTCGTGTTTCTCGTTTTCAGCTGTCCTGTGTTTGTGTTTTGTGATTGGTTTCTGCCTGTCATGTTCTGTGTATTTAAGTTCCAGTTAGATGGACCTATGCATCGGTCAGTCTCATTTAGCGTTGTTCTTGCTTTTCTGTTTTTCATGCATCGGCCCTTGAGCCAGGTTTTGTTTTGTTTACGAATAAAGATACCACAGTCATGGATGCCTGCAGGCCTGCGCGTGATCCCTGGGGCAAATCACGGTGACGTGGCAACCACTGCGTCGCCCGTGACATTCCCTTAAATAGTATTTGCTAAAATCTAAAATAATATTTTTAGTAATTACACCACCTTTTTAATAACATTTCATCTGTAATTGAAGAAAAATATTTTAAGCAATAGTATTGCTATGAGAAAACAGTCCTAAATGAAAGAGAAGGGAAAGTAATTGTTCAAGCTTGTGTTGAATAATGGAAACGAATCACTGTGTATTATTTAATAATGTGTAGCTACTTTTTGCATGCGTAGCTTCTTGCAGTTCAATTGAAATTGAAGTTTCTATTACATTTAAAGTGGGGATAAAATTGCCCTATGCATTAAAAGAGGTTAATTGACTTGTAGTGCAACCATTTTGGTATTATATATGTATATATATATATATAAGTGATAACACTATTCAAAATACATACATAGATTAAAAATCTAGACACACCAGGATGTGCACTGTGTGAAAAATACACGTTGAATGAAATGCTCTAAAATCTATAGGAGCTTCTGTAGAAGAAAGTGTCTCCTACTGCGTACATAATGTACACTGCCTGTGCTAAAACCGTCTATGAAGTATAATCTTTCTAAAGAAGCAGGTAATAATTTCGATAATCTCTGGGGGAAAAGTTCTGATGCTTCCAAACAAAGAGACACTTGGGAGCAGAAAGAGCGGACTGTTGTTGCTGAGCTGAGCCAAATGATATGACTCTCAGCGAATGAATAGCACAGGTGTTTCCAATCCCGGTCATGGGGTCCCCTTGCCCTACAGATTCTTTTTCTCCTGCTCTACACACCTGACCCAACCAATGGGGAGCTTGTTAATTAAATACTGAAATCAGGTGTGCTACATGAGACAAAGAACAAAGCAGTGCATCTCGTGGATCTGGGAATGGGAACCTCTGACATAGAAGCATGCAGTCAACCACCATGCAAAAGCACCCAATGGACTGGGGTATAAGCAGATGAAAAGGGACTTCAAAGACTTTCCCTGCACAAATACATTTTAAATATCAATAGTTATAGTATTTAACACTGTGTAATTGTATAATGCATCAGTTACATATAATATATACAATGCAGTTGTACATATTCATACCCATATGTACATACATGTACCCACAAATGCAACCATTCATTATTTATTTTGTTGTACTGTCTCTGTGTTACCAACTAATTTCTTGTTCATCTGTACAATTTTATTCTCTCTCTCTCTTTGCATCCTCCTTCTTACATACTCATGAGGTAGAAATATACTGCTAAAAAAACACAAACATCAGAAATAAGACTTTTATTTTCAGTCGGAACCTATCCAAAATATCAGCATCTTCCTAAAACAACAAAATTAAATATTCCTTCGCTCAGTGCTCAGTATACGTATTCAGTATATGTTCCTCATTTCAAAATAGAATAAGCAAGATATAAAATCCAAATTTACAAACAAACGAAGGATTTTATCTGCTTATATAACAAAAATAGCTGAACATGCAACATTTAACATGAAACAAATTGGTTGTCTGCAGTCAGT
This sequence comes from Hemigrammopetersius urotaenia, assembly GCA_037974485.1. Lineage (NCBI taxonomy): Eukaryota > Metazoa > Chordata > Actinopteri > Characiformes > Alestidae > Hemigrammopetersius > Hemigrammopetersius urotaenia. The sequence continues at coordinate 7,958,561 of JBBPDC010000028.1, forward strand.
TTAACATCCTTGGCGTCTGAAAGAGAAGAAGCCAATAGCAAATTGACAGTCAGAGTGAAAATGCAAAAGCAATCAGCCCAATCATTAAGCAGACCTACATCTGACTTTCTTTCCACAGCTGCTTTATGCCAGACAATGGTCTCACTGGCTGTCTAACATCTGTAGTAACTACTAATCAAGCTAAACAGGAATATCTTTCCTGGTGAATACTAAAATGTAACTGTTGTGTTCTTACGATTTCTCTATGAGGTTTATCCTGTTTGAACACAAAGGCACATTTTAGCACATACATATTAACATATACTTAAATATTCTTATATTCTTTCATCTGAGAACTTTTGGATACAAGTTTAGCTTGATGCTCGATCTTCATTACTTCAAGATTATGGGCAAAGTTGTCTCTGCTCCTTCAGAGGCACAGCATTTAATCCCTTTTCTACTTCATAGAGCATCTCTTTTCTCATTTTCGGGGACAAATGGAGTTATTTTAAAAGGGGACATGCTGCGCTGTTCTTTTACCTCTGCTTGTGGAGGTGGTCTTTTCCTCTATGGAACTGGAGGGCTCTGAAGAAGCTGCAGGGCTCTCTGAAAAAGACTACATCAAGGATTGGCAAGCAAAATGAAGTCACTGCTTTATTTGTCAGCTTTTTCATTACAGTTTATTAAGAGTGTTTTAACATGATACCTGTTCATGGAGCTCATTCAGCACTGGCTTGTCTCCACTGTCTGATCGCGTTTTGCGCTTTTTTCTTATATGCTGGTCCAACTTTGGTTGTGTGTCTCCTGGAAATGAAGGGACACAAGTATTAGATATGCTTCAATGCAGAGGTAAAATTTAATAGGAAATTTTACTGATTTGTCCAAAAATATTCATAATTCAATTACACAAACAAAGCCATATTTAGTCATTTGATGTGAAATGGTGAACTACAGAGAACATTACCCACATCTACAATGTAAACAGTCTTTTATTTACCATCAAAACATCCAGAGAACCTACATAAGTAAGTTATGCAACACTGATAATGGTAAAATAGTGGTAAATCTGAAAAGAAAACTGTTTAGCATTTAGATTCCCTGCATGTACCTTTCTACAATCAATGGATTGTCTTAACACCATCATAAAACAATGCATCAGTGCGTGGGCATTATGGTGCTCTGAATATCTGCTTCCTTTCTGACCCACTGTGAATAAGTCTCACTTGGCAAGTTTCTCTAGAACAAAGCATTTCACTTCAACCCACCCTGAATGACTTTGTTTACATCCACGTTTTAATTTAGCAGAAAATTTAAAACCGTGGTGAAATTCTCCATTAACTGTATCTAAGGAAAAACAACTAATACATAACACAACTCTTCATTCCTTTAAAAGTACAGCAAGAGCATGTAAATTCTCAGTAAATTGGACTCACGATGGTGGGTCATTCTGTGGTTTCGAAAGCGGTATTTCTGAATGAAGCCCAAATTGCACAGGCTGCACCAAAAAGGTCTTTCACCTGCATAAGATCAAGCAAGACTAAGCAACAGTGAAATTACATTTCATTGAGGAAATATGACAAGACGTATTCTGAGGTAGGAAGCCTGTGTGTATGCTTGCTTACCAGTGTGAGTGTAAACATGTCTGCGTAGATGGTAAGGGCTGCAGAAGGTGGCACTGCAGTGCTGACAGGTGTGTACTTTCAGATTTTCCTCTTCCTCTGAAAGTATATTATCTACCCTCATTGGCTTTATATGGAAAAAGAAACAAATCACGGGTAAATGTAAAGGCAAGTAAGACAGTTGCCACCTCTATATATAAAAAAGCCAACAACTGACAAAATGGTTGGGATGCTCCTTAGTGGCACAACCATCTAAGCAATGCCACAGCCCCTTGCATCCAAAAGTTCCTAAGAGCCTGTCAGGTAGGATGGCCCACTCTCATTTACCTGACATAGCACTGAAAATTAACACTCTCCTCCAAACATGTTGAACTGTCTAATGATGAGCTAATAGTAGTTTGAAGTGACTTTGAAGTCTCAAAAGAAACTTTTGCTAGCCCTTCCCCTCCCAGTTTGGTAAAATTATAAATAGCGAGCAGAATTGGCAATGACTGAATTGTAGAGTTAAAAAAAACTCACCATGACATCAACAAAGAGAAAACTTGTTTCTGTGATTTGTAAAGTCAAAGAATGAAATCCTCCCTCCAGTATTTGGTCAAGATATTTATTTCTTTGTTGTAGCAAAACATGTAAAGAAACAGTTCAATAGTTGCACATGATCATTTAAATTCATCAAGTTCAAGTCCCAATTTCCATTCTTCTTTAACTGTAAATTCCAAAAACGTAAAATATGATGGTATTCAATACAATCATCTTCTCTTATTGCAAAATAACCAGGGATCAGGTTACCCGAGTTTGAACATGAGAACTGCTCCTACCTAGAGTGTGTCCTGTTTCACTGCTTGGTTCAGCCTTGGTAGTCTCGTCTTCACTACTGATAGTTTCAGTTTGAGTGTAGCTGACAGAGCTGCTAGGTGTTCCGCTGATGCATGGTTACTTCCTATTTCATTAGTGACAAGGCTGCTGTTTGGAGTGAGACTGTCAACAGTGGGAGACCCTGTAGATTCAGTATCGTCAGCATGCTGACTTGCACCATGACCAGTATCTCAAATAAGGGATCTAATGAATTGACTTTTTTGGTGCTGTATTAATCAGAAGATCTTCAGTGTTGCATATGGAAATTCATTAGTCCTTCATTAAACAAGGTGTCTAGACAGAGAGGACTTGATGGAGATTTGATACCAGTGACTGGAAGCAACTGCAGCTGTTCATAACTGTCAAGCTTGCTATGCTAGCACTCCTGTACTTTATTAGCAACAGACTTTGCACTGCATAACTGACAACAGTAAATGCATCCTCATCTGACAGGCCATCATGATGACACCACATTACCCTCGTCAAAACTCAGACACGTTTCCTTTGCAGCAAAGATCAATGGTTTCCTGTCTTCTGAGCCCTTGTCATAACTAAGGAAATTTGCCAGCTCTGGTCCTTCAGGGTGCACTGACTGGAGATACCGTGTCTGAAAGCTAGGTTTCACCCAGTATAAGTACAAACATCCAGTTTCATCCAGCAGAAAACAAAAGTTACAAACACAAAAAAACACCAGACTCATCTTCATACGGCAGCATGTTTATCAGTTTCAAGTGTAAAGAAAAAAATAGCCATCAGGTTATAAATGTAGTACATACAAATTAAAAGGGACAGTGCATTTGGTTCAGCGGTTACACTGAGGCCCATGGAATGGAAATGTCAATGAAATTGTAATAAATGTGCCTTTCTGGTAGATATGTGAAGTCACTTTGAAGAAGCGGATTACAACAAAGATTTCGTTTACATTCTCATTTCTGCATTTAACCCAAGCGATTTCCGGGTGCAGTCTCCCTGGAGCAACTTGGGCTACCACCACATTTTAAAGTCAGTAGCAGATTTGTTGTCAGCTGTGGAATGCAAAGACCACATTCAAATAGTAATCACATATACGGTCAATAAGACGCAACATTTGTTACAGTATGAAGAGCACCTTTTATTTAACTCTCATGTTATGTTGAGGCTTTTCCCCATAGTCCCTCATGCTATATACACACTACATAAATCTCCACCAACACTTCAGCACCTCCTGTGATGAGAAACACCACTCGTAATGGTGGAGAATGTGGGCTATGAAAGGGGAACTCAGCAACAGCAAAAGGCATAGTTGTGGGGCTGATCCTGGAACTCCAGCTGATGCTGTTTGTGGGAAGGGACTGACCCAGGTTTGAGCACCAGCAGCTTGGAAAGGGCAGACCCTGGAAGCGACCGCTTCGCTGCTTGCTCACAAGCAGATGCCGCTGCAGAGGGTGGCACCAAAGGTGAGAACCTGCAACTGACTGAGCTCTCTTCTGCTTTTTCATGAAAGAAACGAGCTTTGCCAAAGAGCAGAAGCAAGATGACCGCCAGTAACACTGGCAGAAGCAAGATGACCACCAGGTGGTATAGATTGAGGGGAAAACAACGACCCCAGACAAAGATCCCCGTCTTCAACGTCTTGGTGAACACCAGGCTCATAAACTACCCATCTGGACTCAGCAGAAATTCAAGTCAGGTGACCAAGTCCTCCTCTTAGTGCCAAGTTAAACAAATTTAAACTCCTGGCACATTGTTAACAAACACAAATTACATAAACCTAAGCCACTACCACCTCTCGCTGTTTGCCCTGTGCCTCCAACAGGTTCCATGGAGCCAGCCCACGATCAGGCCATTCGGTAGCAGATAAGTGACTGTCAACAAGAACATCGCAGCGTATAAAAGGGGCCCCAGTAGCAGAATAGTATCAGCATCACAAGTAACTAATGCCAGTCTCTCTCATCCCCTTCCCCACCCCGAGGCACTCCTGCACAAGGAACCTCCTGCCTCCCAAGCCCTGTACCATTTCAGCACATACTTCACTATCAACCCAAAACAAGACCTTACCTCCCTCCTTTCGCACTGGACTGGTTTTGATGCAATGTGTGTGTGTAAATAGGGGTTGTGGTCTAAAGTAGACCAAAAATAACATGACTGTTAATCAGGTTTATGTGCCCTTTGCTATTCGTTCTCATATACTTCAGCAAGTCATCCCAACACCCAGGATCAAAATCAATCTATGGAGTACTTCAATCCCTTTCTATCCAGAGTACCATCCAAACCTAGCCTGTATAAACGAGAAACAATTATCAGCGGGGGGTTTGTACCTGTGAGGGGTCAATCTGTTGCATTTTCTTTGTCTTTGCTTCTGTGAACGTACTGCTCTCTCTGTCACATTTCCTTTTCAATACCAGGCCATCTAAACCAACGGATCTAACACCAGAGCCATGGCCAGTATGCGCATCAATCTTGTCCATGTCCTCTTTAATGTAACCTTCAGAATCAAACATGTCCAATGTTGAACTGTAAGCAACATCTGAGTGTGGATCAGGATTATGCTTTGTTGTAGTGGGAATACAAGCCATAACTGCAGAACAACCCATTTGTAAAACAGGTGCTCTGTTCTCACGGTTGTCAAAGACATGAATGGAAGTGTTTCCACTTTCGGTATCAGTTTTCTGTACATCAATTCTGATATGGTCTGGAACTAGAACATATGTTGACTCTGAATCAGGGTCATTTTTGTCAGAGTCAGATAAGGGTATCTGCTCTGATTCTGCATCACAGCAAAATGTTTGCTGAAAATCATTGCTATCTGAGTTGGATGTGGTCATCTGTGAGTTTAAATCACTGGATAGCTGTGAATTGTGGTCTACATTGTCCAACAATACTGGAACGACAACTCTTTCTGCATTACAGTCTAAGTTGTCTGATGAGGGAAGATCTTGGCCAGTGTTCTTATCTAAGTCACAGCTGCCAGTGCCTAGAAGGGAAGAATCTACAGGTGGGTGTCTTGATAGCTTATCAGGATTCTTTGTTATACTTTTGGCAATGTATGGCATAGGGCTATTTTCTGTTGTGCTTGGGATCTCAGTAGTTCCTGGACTTTCTGGAACTATTGAAGTCTTCGGCAAAGTGCCGGATTCAACTTCTGGCAAGGGATCGTTCAGGGACTCTGCTGGGGTCTGTTGTGCTATACTATAAATACTGTCTTGAACAAGATAATCAGACTCTGGATCAAATGTTTTCTGTGCGATGTTGGGTCTAGCTTTTGGAGGATGTACACTGCTGGCAGCTTCAGTTTGAGTCAGCTCCCACTTTGGTTCTTTTGGCTCACATATCAAAGCATGCTTCCAAAACTGATTCCTTCGATAAGATCCCTGACAGAAGAGACAATGAACAAGGCCTTCATCCACAACTGTATAATCAGATTCTATGGTTTTCTTACTGCAAAGATGGCTCAACAATTTCTTTCTCTCTTCCAAGGTTTTGCTACAATGGAAAGCTTCTATGACCTCGGGTTCCCTTGGGTGATCATACTTGAGATGCAGTTCTATTTTTCTACAAGCTTTACTGCAAAATCGACAGTACACAGTACTCCTGCCCTTTATTAATTCTTTGCCCTTAGTTGAAGTTTTCAATGCCCCTTTCGAGCTTTGGCTTCTTGTGGCTGGGTGAACTACTGACGATTTAGTTGGTATTGCTTCCATCTCTGTTGCAGAGTCACTCTTTCCTAAGATTTCAGAGTTGTCTGTTGAATCATCTATATGTACTTTTGATGCCTTCAAAAACAAGAACATTTAAATTACAAAAATAGTACATATTAGTTTTACTTCCAGTTACATATGTTAAAAGTATTAAGGTAAGGTACATTAGGTATTTTAAAAGAATCAAGGTAAATTTAAGAAAATAGCTGTAATTGGCAATACATGACCATAAAAGTCACAGCAACTTTTTTTCTCCTCTAATGGAGTTGCATACCTGGACAACTTCTTCATTATCCTTTGTTTCACTGTTGAAGGCAGATGATGTCTTGCCAATACGTCCAGAACTAGAGTGTACCCTCATGTGCTGTGACAAGGATACTTTGCCAGTAAATTTTAAACCACAGATCAAGCATGTAGAGGAGCTCTCCTGGTCCTTAGAATTTTTCTTTTTTTGTTGAATGGTGGTGGTCGTGGCAGATGTTTTCTTGCCAGTACATCCAGAAATAGAGTGTACCCTCATGTGCAGTGACAGGGATGCGTTACCAACAAACACTGAACCACAGATCATGCATGTGTAAGAGCTCTTCTGGCCCTTCGAATTTTTCTTTGCTTGTTGACTGGAGGTGTTCACCAGCTCATCTTTGTTACTGGGCAGACAATCACAGGCTTTCATTTCTTCTGCCTTGTCTAGAATAAATTCTACATGTGATGCAGCACCAGTGGCTTTTCGTAAGGAGCTACGGAGGTGGTTTTGAGCTGAATGACTGGTGGCATCACTTTTCACACCAGTCTTAGTTTTACTTCTTGTGTATTTGTATTCAGGTTCGTGGTCAGACAAAATTGACCATGTATCAGGATCATAATTATGATCATCATCATGATCACTGTCTCTATTTGAAAGGATAAAACAAACTGACTCTGGGTCAGCTATTTGCTCCTTGGCAGTGGTACTGGATTCAGATAAGATAAAGCCTGGAGCTGTTGTTTGTAGTACATCATCAAAATTGCCATCACAGCCTGATTTTACATCTTCCGCTCCAAGTTCTGCTTTACTTCTGTCTGTTGTCTGCTTGACATTGAGCGAAGAATAACAAAGATTTTTTTCTTGACCATCTCTTGGACAAAACATTCTGCCTTCAGGGGATTTGGCAGTCTGCTGGCCCCCCATGCTGACGAGCATAATTTCGGGATGGGAGGCATCTTCATAAGACGGAACATCTGAATCTAACTTAGTATGAACAATGTTTGGATTGTGTGCATCAGATACAACTACTATGTTAAGATCAGACAACAAATTTGTACTGTCATAACAAGTATTAGCATTTTCAGGTGGAGTCTGAGGAAAGTGCTGCTTCCCAGGGTAATCTACAACACTTGCTGTTGCATCAACTGTTTTTGCATAACTAGTATTAGCCTTGGCTGATCTAAAACCATCTGCAGGTGATGCCCAGGACTTGGATCCAGGAACAATTGGTTCTAGAACAATTCTAGGCTGCAAACTGAAGAGGCTCATGGCACCGCTGACTGATTCTAAAGGAGTTCCCGGAAGATTCAAGCTGTGGTTGGAAACAGCAACAGCTGACTGCAGAGGTAGTAGGCTGAATTTCCTGCCAAACTGAGTTTCCATAGGCTCTGTAGTACTTGTATGATCTTGGGATACTGCAGGAGTCTGATTCTTAGTCACAGTGAATCTTCCATCCTTCCCTCTTTCATCTTTGCTTTCTATTGCAGGCTGCAGGGAGGAAAGTTGGCAATTAGTAATTCTTAACACACTATTTTAAAAAACATGGTAACCCATGCTAATGATTTTTTATTTAGTGAAGAGGTGAAACAAGAGAGGAGATGTCAAGGCAATCAATTTAGAGGTAAAAACAGCCCTTTATTGAGGAGGCATAATGGCAGATGACCTGTTTCTAATGGCCGGCAGGCCTTTATTGTTAGTGTAATTTCAATGTAATGGCCACTGTATAAACAGTTCTTGAAACAAATTCTAACATGACGGGTGTTTCAAATTGTTGGGACAACACATTGATGTATCAATGCTATACTCTGTTCTGATATAGTGCATTTATACAATTCAAGACATGGCTCATCAGCTTTGCTTAGCCATGGTCAAATCTAAACCGCAAATAAAAATGCTTTATAAACATCCTCAGGCATGTCTTTTTTTTTTTTTAAATACACTTTTTGACTTTCACATTAATACAGCTAGAAATACTCTGGACTCCTAAGTTTGTAAGTTCTATGCAAGTAGTCTACATTAGATAAAACCAAAAACAGTGTGCCCAGTAGAGCAAGAACCAGCATTGACAGTTGTTTGTATACTGGCATTACGGTTGTCTTTTGTAGTCCTGTCAGAACGCTCCATTAACTAGGAGATAGGAGATTTGAAAGTGCAGTAAATTTCACTCAAATGGTCAATCCTAGACTGACAATCCTTATGTTTAGTGACAGAACAGGTTCCTTTGGGGTGCATTTCCTAACATTTTAAAGCAATAATTAAAAAATAAGTGTTACATAGTAGTACTCAAATCCTAGAGCTGGTGGACAGTGTCAAAGATGTTATTTACAAGAGGAAAAAATAGACAACCCATTCCTCAAAGGTGTCAGTCTGACATGTAGTCTTTTGTAGTCATGTGTTTCATCATAAGTTCTCCTACCTCCTGGCTGTAGGTATCTGGAACTCTGGCCTTTGTCAGGTCACCGTAAAATTGTTCTTTGCGTTCTCGGTAGGAGTATGGTTTCTCGCCTGAGTGGATCTGCATGTGCACCATCAGCTGCATTCCTCGTCGAAAGACTTTATCACAACAGGGACAGGGATACGATGCTTTATCTCCATCTTTTCCTTTTGGAACTGTAGGACCTTCAGTGGATGAATGTTCTTGCGGAATCTAAAAATGGCAAATAAATAAATAAGTCTAAAATAAAGTCTAAAATACCTAAAACTTTATAGGCAATACCAAATACCTGTGCATTCTCCTCACTAACTTCTGTTTGAACAGTTGGTTTCCTGTGGCCAAGCATGTGCATCTTAAGCCAGTTCCTTCTAGCGTAGACTTTACCACAATGACTGCAGACGCAACTAGCATTCTTTTTCTAAGGGGGTAAAGAAAAATAAGGAAAAACCATCATTTAAAAATCACAAATAGCCAAACAACCACACTTAACGTCACAGTAATATGCAAACCATTACTACTTCCTAAAGAAACATACCATTCCAGCTGTATCCTGGTTCTTAGCTTTCCTGTCAAGGCTGTGCTGCATCTTTAGAAGCCTCTTTCTCTTCTTTTGCTTCTTTTCCACAATATTGACCATACCCTTCTCCATAAGACTCTGTTCATCTGTTTCTCTCTGGTTTTTATCAAGTTCTTCCATCGTTCTCCTTCTCTTATTCTCCTCGACCATCTTCTCTGCTCTGTGAATCTTTATATGGGTTTTCAACCATCCAGCATGTAAATAAATTTTGCCACACACCCGGCATGGAAATGCTTTCTTTGATCTTTTAACACCTTCGCTTTCTCCAGTAGACCCTCCAGGAATGACGTGGGGTTCCTCAGTGATTTCACTGGATCCATCTATGATTCTTTCAGAATCTACACTGGTTGTTTTGGACAGCGAATCTCTTTCTGATCCAAGGGCGAGTTGGTTGGTTTCTTGAATCTTTGCTGGTTGTTCAGAGCCTATTTCTGACTTTCCATTTAACTCTTCCGTCACTCTTTTTCGTTCGTTTAATCCTGCGTCTGGCAGCTGAAGGGATTTCATGAAATGGCAGAATTAATTATAACCTGATCTCAATGACATCGCAAGATCTGTTGTTTAAATGACATCACCAAAAGATATATAAACTATCAGTATGATGACACTATTGGGTATGGTGAACGTTAGTAAGTTAATAAAAAAACTAACCTGAAATACCCCGATGGTACGCCGAGCCCTTTTCCTTAAAGGGTCAAGCAAGATTTCTTCTTTTCGTGGACTTGGAGCTTTATGAGTCCTAATATGTGGCAACAGCCATCCTTCACGGGTGAAAACTTTATCACAGTGCGGGCAGGCAAAGATTTTCCTGAAAACGCTGCTATTTTCAGCAGCCGTCTCCTTCGCATTGTCCTACACCGGGTACAGGAAACAAGAATGCCAAAAATGAAGGTGCTGATTAAAATAATTTGGTATGCAAACAAGAATCCAAAGATACAACACACTATTTACATGCTCTCAGAAAATGCACAGAAATATGTAGATGTGTATTCTTCTTTTGGGTTATTTAACTTATCCAGTATGCACAGAACAGGAATATCAATTACTTTAAATAAATAAATAAATAAATAAGTGTGACATTTCTGCTCTATAAGCTTTGGCCTAGATATCAAACGTTAAAAAGGTCATTTCAGCACTGTAGTTACCTCAGTCGAGACGCTCTTCTGCATCTTGTTACTTAGGAGCTCTTTCCCCTCCTTGCAGGCTAAAGCGCGTTCCCGATCGTGTGCCTTCAAATGGAGGGCCATCGAACAGGAGCGCGCAAAGCTCTTCTTACACTCAAGACACTGAAAGAACGAACGACCTCCTGCTCTGGCCCCTCCAACCTCTGCTTCATTGTTTCTCATTACTGGTTTCTGAAAAGGAGTTTAAAAAAGGTACCAATTAAACGATCAATCAGGGGGGAAATAATGATCAGTATTAAAGGTTTTTATATTCTGACCTAGATTGATGCTGCTTATTTATATGTACAGTAAGGTCATAATCGTACTGCACTTCGAGGTCATGTTGCTTATTATGTTCTCATACTACCTCAAATGCAACAACCTACAGTGAAAATACAGCTTGAAAGTTTGTGAACCCTTCAAAAATGTTCTAGATTTCTGCATGATCAGGTACCAAACAAATAATGGGGGAACCTAATTAATCAATGTATATTATACATGTATATTAAACAATATAACATACCTGTAATATATAGTGGCAAAAGTATGTGAACGATCAGGTGTGAGGTATGATTTATTTAAAGAAAAGGCATATATCAAAGGGAAATCTTCACAACACATTTGTCTCACGCATTTGAGGCTCAGGTTGGATATGAAATGAAAGTGACAATCTGGTCATACGTGAACACACCACAGCACACAGTGTGAACAGCACGAAATACTTCCTCTGCAT
>JBBPDC010000028.1:7969941-7998153 GCA_037974485.1 Hemigrammopetersius urotaenia
CCTTCTTCAGACTTTCGGTAGAATTCAAATGAGCCATTTTAATCTAGATTAACCTAGATTAATTCCAAGATCACAGTGAGATTAATCTAGATTTAAAAAATTAATCTTTGCCCACCACTACTTTGTAGTTTTCTCCCCGGTCTGATTCATTTACAGTGCACAATAGCTACCAGCCTGTGGCTAACACGCTTCTTCCAAGACAAGTGCAGTCAACCAAGGTTTAAAGTGCTGATCGCAAACTCTTGTTGGACAATTAAACACATTTGGAGGAGTGTACTAACTGCCGAACTTCACTATATTGAGAAACGTATTGGGACATCTGTTTGTTAGGGTTCTGCTAGGCCTCTTACTTCCAGTGAAGGCCAATCTTAATGCTTCAGCATACAAAGACATTTTGGACAGTGCCATGCTTCCAACTTGGTGGAAGCTTAGAGCTTAGAGTAGAACCTTTTCAGTTCCAGCATGAATGTGCCTCAGTGCACAAAGCAAGGTCCATAATGACTGGACGAGTTCAGTGTGTAAAAGCTTGACTGGCCCACAAAGAGTCCTGACCTCAACCCCATAAAGGAACTTTGGGATGAACTGGAACAGAGATTGTGAGCCAGATCTTCTCATCCAAAATCAGTGTCTGACCTTATAAATGTTTTACAGAATGAATGGGAATCTTACTAAAGTTCAAGTGTAACGTTCAAGTGTCCCAATAGTTTTTGTCCATATAGCGTATGTATAAGTGACCTAGTAGCAAACACCACTTTGAACCAGAGAGATATATTCAAGCATTGTACCTTGTGATACAGCCGTGGTCTCTTGTCTGTGTCCTCCTGTTCTTTTCGTTCTTCTTGGCTGGGAAACTGTTTCCTGTGGGTCTTCATGTGCATCACCAGCTGTGACACAGTCTTGAAGACTTTTTTACACTCTAGACATCGAGGCGTCTTGGATCTTACTTGTCCCGTCCTGCTTTTGTGGCTCACAGATGGCTAGATGTGACAGAAAACAATTAGCACATTTACTTACAGCTTTTAAATGTAAAGCATGTTGTTTAACTATATACAACTAAGCTTCACTGTGCATCTCATCCGAGTGGATGCGCATGTGGAACATCAGCCTCTGCTCCCTCTCGAAGTCTTTACTGCAGTCTGGGCAGGCAAAGGACATCCTCTCTGTCCTCCCCCTTCCCCCCCAGCCCCTCACCGTTGTGGGATCAAAGTCCAGAGGAGCCATATAGTTCTGGGTTGAATCCCACACTGTTCCGCCAGGTACGCTAGCATCAGCAGGCTCAGTGGTCCCAGGATTGACTGTTTCCAGTTCAGCAGCGAGCACTGATGCCATGAGGCTGGCATCAGGTCTAAATGACTGGGAATCAAAGGCATCAGTGGGCTCTGTTTTGACTGTGAGGCAATCTTGTACTGGTACTTCTGCAAAGCTTATTGACCGCTTAGGGCCAGGAAGGTCAACTTCATCTGGACAAAAAAAAGTGCAAGAAGAAACAAGCGGTTGCGTTAGAAACCACCTCGAAATAGTAAAACATCCAACATACAGAATCTGAAAAAGGTTGCATCAGAAACACTAAAAAATAGTAAAACATGCAACATTCCCATTCTGAGGTTAACCAGAGGCATTGTGATGGTTTAGTTAAAAAATTAATTTACACAATTTACACAGGGCTGTTCTTCCACACAGAACTCATCCAACCATGTCTTTATGGACCTGAGGCATAGTCATGCTGAAATAGAAAAGTGCTTTCCCAAACTGTGACCACAAATTTGGAAGCATAACGTTGTCCAAAATGTCTTGGTGTGGCGAATCATTAAAATTGCCCTTCACTGAAAGCAGCCCAAACCCTGGAAAACAGGTGTGTCCCAATACTTTTCACCATATTATACAACCCTGTCTTAAAAATAATGAGCCTAATTCTAGTTACACAAGGGAAGGCGACGGCATTTCAGAACCTAAATGGAAATGTGATGACTCTTTATTGTCCTTAATCTCAGTGGAGAAATGACCTACTGTGGACCATAGAGGGAGCAGGACCATTAAAGATGTCTCTTTTTTTGGAGCAAAAAGAAGCTCAGTTATTGTTAACACTCTGCATGCTTTTATTACATTTCTTTTTCAAGTTGCCTCACCATTTAAGGTAGATTAGAACATTTAGATTAAAAAAAGAGTAAATGCGAGTAAAAAGAGGCCAAGTCACTTCAGGATCCGTTACTTGAGCCATCGACATGTTTGTGCAAAATATGAGCTGAACCAACAAGAAACTTTCACGCGTTTGGACAAATGCAAGACAAATGAGACAAAATAGCCATGCATTACTGAGAGGAGCATTAATAGGGTCAGGCAAGCTGCCTAGACTCATTGCTAGACTCAACTTTAGATTTTTGACAAAAACGAGTGTTCGTCTGCAAGACCCCTCCGTCCCGAGCCCCAACTGTGCAGGCAGGCTGGTCTTGCAAGCCCTACCTGGCCAGTCGGTGGGAATTTTTCCCTCCATCCATCTCAGTCTGCGTCTCAGGATCTCATTTTCTCTCCGAGCCCGGACAGTCTCCTGCTCGTACTCCAGCACCGTGTCACCCACAATCTCCATGATCTGCTCCACCGCGGCCACCAGCCGCTCGTTAAGGGCGCGTCGCAGGAGCTGCAGCTTGGTCATCCTTCTTTTACTCAATGGTTTTTTTTTGTTGCTGTTGAACAGTTGCAAAATCTGCTGCGAGGATACACAGCGAAGTCCCTATTTTCTTGTTAGCATCGGTTTGTCTTTAAGGTGCATTAGCGCCACCGACTGGCCTGGAGTGTGGAAAAGGTAGACGTTGGAAATTATCTTTCTACTGTATAGGAAAAATATTCTCTTGGCTAGCCCAGTTTCGTTTAAAAGATATTCGTTTAAAAGATACTTCCCCTTGATTTACTAGACTGGATGCTTTGCCGTGCTGAATAGCTTATTGAGATAGCTTATGAGATTATTATAGGGTTAAAAAGATTTCATTTGAGCCATTCTAGTGCCAACAGGACTGCAACCAGCTCTGTACTATACACTGACATGTCTCTTATTTTTTTCCTTGATACTCAAATTCTTTGATGGTATACATGCTGTTGAACCAGCACAACCTTTCTCTGGATCTTTCACGCCATCCGTAATTGTGTATGGCATGAAAAATGTACATGCAAATAGTCATGTACCACATACTTAACTAAAACCTTAAATGCCAGTTTTGCATCTGCCGGTCCACGGAAATCGCCGGCAGACTAGAACAATTTTCAACAGGCATTGCAGCGGGCAGCCCCTCCACCATCTACCTGGAGGACCCAATGTTTACATGACAGCCGGATTGGGACTCATTTAAAGGTGCATGACATTTTTTTCATCATCATGCACCTTTAAATGCGTTCCAAGTTCTTTACAAGGAGACCTATCGAACGAGGTCGGTTGGGAAGCTCTCCTTCGCAGAGAACCGGCGTGATGTTCCATGAGCACACTTATTAATTTTTTTCAGTAAAAAGTTCCTGTGTTTGTTTTATCTCCCCCTGTAGTATCGAAAATAGTATTGAGTATTGAGCCGCATCCTTAGTATCGGTATTGAGTTTGAAATTTCAGTATCGTGACAGGCCTGATACAAACTGTTATAATTTTTACACCGTTCACTTGATTTGATAAAGACCCTCAAATTAAAGCTGAAAGTTTGCAGTTAAAGCACATCTTGTTTGTTTCATTTCAAATCTATTGTGGTGGTGTACAGAGATAAAGATTAGAATTGTGTCGATGTCCCAGTATTTATGGACCTGACTGTATTTTGAAAAATCAGTAGAATTCCCCTTGATCTGTGCACATCTATCTACATGTATTATTAAGGGAAGAAATGAAACAGAGAAAGAGAAAAAAATACAGCAACCACAACGCCACTGCTTTATTTCTAAAATCCATACATTTCACTATGGTTGTAACAAGTACCAAACAAGAGCACATTTTAAACTTGCTTCAATCAATGTAGACAAAACTGCCGATACACTGGTACACTGATGTGAGAAAATAAATATCCTCCTTTTTTATCTACCTTGTATGGATAAAAGATATCTGGACCCTTTCATTCCTCAAACTGGATTAACATTACACCATCTAACAGTGATAGTCTATGCCAATCAGCCATAACATGAAAAGCACCTAGTATTGTGTTGGAGGGCCTCCAAGGATAGAACTAGTTTGTCCAGCACATCCCACAGATGCTTGATCAGTTTGCAATCTGGGAATTTGGAGACCAAGTCAACACCTTGAGCTCTTTACCATGTTCCTCTAACCATTCCTGTATAATTTTGCAATGTCTTATGTCTGTAGTTTTAATGTGGCTGCTTGATGTACACTTTGAAATTTACTCTTTAGACCCCACAAAAATCTACAGGGGTCTAAAGAGTAATGTGTTTACAGCTAGTTATCAAATTATTGGAACTTGTTATATGAATCCAGGTCTTTTATTTAGCCAATTGATAAACAATTCATATACAAAAAAGCTCTCCAGATTGAACACTGAACTACAAACTTTGCAAATGGAGCATAAATAAAATAACTAAAAGGTCTTCGACACAAAAAACAGTGATGCACTTACTTTTTCAGCCACAATTAACTGAACTGAAGTTTATTGTTATCACTGAGCCAAGTGAGGATTATTACTGCCCTTCATCGAGGAGACAAGGGTTAAGCAAGCAACCTAGGCCTCACTAATAACTCCTAATGCTACATTCGCCTCTAACATGATTCAAATTTAAATCGATTCAGATTTGTCTGCAAATCTGCAAAATGCATAACTGCTGATGAATCAAGTCAAACAAATACAAGTCAAACCAAGTCAAATACAAAAAATAAATTTGCACAATTAGATCACATTAGTCTGTTGATGAATAAAATTCACATGGTTAAACCAAAACGTTAAACTTTAGAGGAGGTGTATTCAGTTACTCACGACACTGTACCACTGGCCAGTCTTATCACAGGAGAACAGTTTGTCTGTAGCTATGAGTTAATATTGTCAGAAGAGGCGCCATGGAGACTCATTTCAGCTGCTTAAAACCTTCTTGGCCTAAAACTACAAAAATGTTCAAGTCTTTCAAGTTTGGTAACAGATATGCATAGCCCATGTTGTTTACAAAAGCCCATTCACGCTTCACTTTTGAGGTCTTTGTTCTATCAGGTGTTGTTTTAGCAAGTGAAGCTGAAGTGACCTGGCCACCATGAAGCTCTGGTTACAGAGCGAGCAGCAGTAGCGCTCTTCATAGTGTTTGCGCTGGTGTTTCTTCAGTGTGTCCCCGTCGCTGAAGCTCCGCGTGCACAGTGTACACTGGTAGGGCCTCTCTCCCGTATGGATGCGCATGTGCCTACGCAGGTTGCTCATTTGGCTGAAGCTCTTTGAGCACCAGGTGCAGCGGTAGGGCCGCTCGCCTGTGTGTGTGCGCAGATGCCGCCGCAGGTCAGCCGACTGATAAAAGCCCTTGCCGCACCAGTTGCAGCCGAAAGCTCGCTCGTGAGCCTGCTGGTGTGTCTGCAGCTTCTTCAGCTCCCTGAATGTTTTCCTGCAATGCGAACATTTATAAAGTCCCTCTGCCTGGACTTCACTGGTTGCTTCCTCCGAGCTACTTGGTGGTTTTGGCTGAACCACATGGGGCCCCTCTCTGTCTCTCACATGTGTGTCTGAGAGAGGGGCATTGTGGCTGCCTCTGTTGGGACTGAGAGCCTTCTCAGAGGTTTCAGTGCTGAAGGAATGGCCTGCATGTGTAGGAACATCATCCTCTGGCAAACACATAGATACTTCAGTCTCCTCTGGTTCAGTTTTTATCCTTTGCAGTCTCACAACGGGCAAGGACACATCCAAGGCCTGCTCAGACTGATGCCCTTGAATGTGCGCAGAAGTTAGTGATTCTGCATGGGAGTCTGCATTAAGAGTATAACTCTCTTTCTTGCACACTGCAACCAATGTATGAGGGCCCTCCTCATTTAATGAACTTTCACTCCATATCTTGCCTTGATTCTGGTTCTCCTGCACCTCATGAGGTGCTTCTTTCTGCTCAGGGTCGGAGCTCCACTTCTGTGGTGAACAGGGAGAGGTGTCCTCTGAGGCAGGCTTAGAGACATTGTGGACTTTTTCTGAACAAGGAGAGGAAAAGGAATAATATGTAAAATAAAGTCAAATATGTACAGGTGATGACTATATGTAATTATGATGTAATCCTTTGTGTCAAAATAGACCTTTCTTGGTATCACCTGGTCCTGGATTAAACTAATGGCCTCATGAACATTCTCTTATTGAGTTTAACACTCTGGCCCTCATTTTTACTACATATTCAGCTTCTTCATGGTCACTTTAGGCCAATTGAAACCCTTGTTAATTCCTTTTAATTTACACTGTTAAATTATACAATTTGTGTTAAAATGCTTTCATTCTAAACTCAAAACTTGAGAAATGTGTTTTCTTCCAGATTATGTCAAGCAAGCATAATCTGACATAATCTGGTAGAAAACAAGAAAAACTACATTTACTACATCCTGTCTTCATTCCTTCTTACACATTGTTTTAAACTTAAATAAAAATGACAAATAATATGTTTGTGTGCCAGGCACAAACATACTGCTTGTAGCTAAATTATAATAATAGTTATTACTATACTTATTATCATAATGATTATTATATTAATAATAATAACAGCAATTATTATGAGACACGATCATCCTGTTAGTAGAAAATAATCTGTGTGATAAAAACAAAACTTTTTTGTGTGCGTAGCAAAAAAACAATACAAAACATTTTTTCGGACTTTTATTTTTCATCTTGACTCTAGCAGTACAGTCAGGTGACCTAATCGCGCTCTCTGGTTGGCTGGGCAGCCTAGCGCTCCTGAGTTGTGCAGCTGGAGCCTGGTGGGATCTTGGCCAGGTTCTCTGGATCTGTTTGGGCTGCGGCTTGCACGGTGGTGCAGCGTCCGCTCTCGTTATTTATGAATTAGGTTCTGCCATATGTTGCCTGGTGCTCGGGACAGTTAGGGTGCCCTGCTGTGTGTGTTTACCTCCCGCTCCGGGCCCAGGCCTGCCCGCCGCGTCCCTCAGCCGCTCCCGGAGT
Organism: Hemigrammopetersius urotaenia; assembly: GCA_037974485.1. Taxonomy (NCBI): domain Eukaryota; kingdom Metazoa; phylum Chordata; class Actinopteri; order Characiformes; family Alestidae; genus Hemigrammopetersius; species Hemigrammopetersius urotaenia. Next base: position 7,977,039 of record JBBPDC010000028.1, read on the forward strand.
TTCTGGTTCTCGACCCGCGTTTGCGCGGTTTCCCGGCGGTACTCTTCCACCGTGGCCTCAACGGCCTCCAGGATCTCCCGTACGACTGCGGCCAGGCGCTCGGTCAGATAGGAGTTTAATATTTCCATCTTGGACATTTCTGCCCGCAGCTGGGGATGAGACAGCCTCCGCGCCACTGACTCTCCACTGGCCGCCTTCCGGTCCTCAGCAGTCTGGAGCTGTGGCGCAAAGCAGAGTCAGCGCCACAAAGAGAGCGCTAGATGGCGGCAGAGGGTCCCCATATTAAGCCCCTCGGTCTCACCTCTTTAAAGAAATAAACAGGCCCCTTTTAGTCACGAGTAAACACGCCACAGCATACAGTGTGAAATCCTTACCTTGCTCAAGGTGCATCTAGTAGTCCTGGGATTCAAACCCACGACCATTTGATCGAAGGGGCAACACTCCAACCACTAACCCACCAGCTGTCCAAATTTATACAAGCCAGCCATTTCCCCCTCCAGATAAAATAATCATCACGAAAGTACACCATGGACAAATATATTGGAAACGTCTGACCATTACACCAACAGTGATTTCAATGACATTGCATTCAAATGCATAGAGGTGGTTCCCCCATTGTAGCTGTAACATCTTCCACTGTTCTTGGAAGGCTTTCCACAGGAGTGTTGCTGTGGGAATTGGTGCTGTAGAGCATTTGTAAGTTTAGGCACTGATGTTGAGAGGGCCTGGCTCACAATCTTTATTCCAGTTCATCCCAAAGGTGTTGGATGGGGTTGGGGTCAGAGTTCTGTGTGGGCCAGTCAAATTCTTCCACACCAAACCCAGCCAACAATGTCTTTATGGACCTTGCTTCGTGCTCTAGGGCACAGTCATGCTGGAACAGAAAAGGTTCTTCCTCAAACAGTGTCCACAACGTTGGAAGCATGGGGTCCAAAATATCTTGGTATGCTGAAGCATAGATTAGTTGAAGAGCCGCCATATTGTCTGCTGGTTTTACGACCACGGATAAGTTCGAGCACAGTGGCAACAGGCAAAGGCAAGTCTCACGTGAAGTGTTTTCTGCAAAGAACAGCACAAATCCTTACACTTTCTTCCAGACAAAGAAAACTAAAGGCTCCATTTTGACAATCAGTTTCGTTCCACCTCAAGTATTTAATGCTTTTGTCCATATTGTGTAAGTTTAAGGTTGTGTATACAGCCCATGCCTTTACAACCTTTATTTTTCATTCTGTGCAGCGTTTGAAAACAAAAGTCCCATTTCTTTTTTAAATTCTTGCATTCTTGTTTTTCTTTGCCCATTTGCACTTGTGAATAAAGTACTTCCTTTTTTAAATTAAAAATGCTTTACCTAATCCTTTCATTGTATCATTTTGCATAAAACAAAATAGCATCGTTCATCCTAATTATATTATAAAACAGATTTTAAATATGTTCTATATTATACATAACTTCCAACCAATCATCAGTCTTATTGCGCCCCCTCTGCTCATCCCCTCCGCATCCTTCTGTGTGTTCACTTCGAGTTCTCGCCATATTGGCAGCTTCGGGGATGAAAGAGCACGAACCCTCGCCATCTGCTGGCTGCTCTCAAAACATTTTGGCTCAAACTCAAATGGCTTCCCTTTACAGTCCATTATATAAGTCTCAAAAGTACAAAACGACTACAAACAAATAAACAGGGAAGCATGGATTAAGTGGGCATTTAATGTACTATTTTGATGACGAAGCCATTATTTCCAGAACTGTACAGATAATATAGGGAGGTTTACCCCCTTAGAACCTTTAGGGTATTTTCCCCACTCCTACAGTTCTTGTTATTTTCTAATATATCTAAAGCCTTAAACCATATGTAATGTCTAAATGTCTCATATCCTTTTTTCTGCACAAACTAGTCAATATGATAGAGAGGGTATATAAATAACATTTTTTATTTTATTTTTACTCTAAACATCCACAAGCAAACACATTAAACATTTGGGAACTTTTCAGCTTACTGATATGCAGCACTACAATGTGCTGCATATCAGCACTATAATATATGTTGAAACAAATTTTCAAAACTAATGTCACTTCATTTCACTGTAGATAAATGTTTAATAACAGATTAAAAACGACTTTTGCAGCTGTACACTGACAAATTGAATGAATACAACATAACAGCAGAATGATTTGCAGAGCAATACAAATAAAGCTTTAAAAGGAACTGACCAGTCGAGCTCTCGGGGCATTGGAGATAATCTGTGCAGCAGAAGAGAAGGAGACCCTGGTAGAAGCTGTATTTTGTGTCTTTTTCTTCTCAGTTTATCATTTAGATCATTGATATAGTATCAGGCAGAACTGGAGACACCATGTTAGGTGATAGTACCTGTAATGTGCCAGTTTAAATGACTATGTCTTACATGCTAAGATCAATTTAAAGATAACATGTCAATGCTTTCTTCTTCTATAAGATCCTTTCTGGGCCTTAGGTCTGTCCCAAACAGGCATCTCAAATCCACACTTGGGTGATGTTAACAGCACAAGCTTATCTACCATGGCTCAATACACACTACAAGCAAAATTCAACCAATAAACGTATTAAACAAATGCAGTTCAACAAACATCTCATTTTATTTTTCCTCTGTCATGTTGGTCAGAAAGCTGTAAACAAACCCCTTCACTCATAATTATGGGTAGGAGGCCCCAGTCCACATTGAGGGTACACAGAGGATACTCGTAAGCACCCATTTCAATGACAGAATGAGAAATGAGACAACCTTTAACTTTACCTGCATGCAGAGACAGGGATGGCAGGACCACAAATGCAGCAGATGGAACCAGGCTGGAATAGTGACATAAATGACATAACATGTCCTTCCACAGCTTCCTCCATTGGCTGGTGAGTGGCAGAGGCATCCCAAAGTTCATCAATGAATTTATACCTTCTTCCTTACTTAAGCATGTCCTTCACAACTATGAGCATAATTTCATACGGACAGCCACCCTGTAAGAAGTGAGAGTGGGGAGGGAGTGGATTGGGAAAGGCTGTGTGTTTTCTAAAGAATTCCTGTATTAATCTGTGCCTTTATAAGGCACATTCATTGCTGACATAGAGGTGTCCTATGATCTCCATAGAAAGGTATTGGAAACAGAATGGAACACCCTGGAGCACAGGGGTTGGTTGTGAGGGTGGAGAGCAAACTCCTTAATAATACCGTATTGTGTTTTTCTCAGGAGAAACGCTAGATGTGTCTACAAACATTTGTCCACATAGTGTAATTTAAGTGTTAATATAACCTGATGTAGGCTGACTTTCACCTGATAAATATGTGAAGGACACTGAGTGAGTAAAGCTGAATATTGGTTTCTAGTTTTAAAGTATATTCAGGACCTGTGTGTGGTGATCTGGGTACAGAAAATGATTTTATTTAGGAACGCCAGTGTGTTAAAATGTCTTGGCCAAGTATGTGAAACTTCTTGTAATCTTTTAACAATAACTTAATAGAATCGTAAATAGAATTGGCTAAATTTGAACTGTAAATTCACACAGGATAGTTGTCCTACACATTTCTTTTTACTCTTTCTTTACTGATATAGATGAATTAGTACAAAGGTGAAAAAAAATGAAAAAGTCTGTTAGTTCTCCTATTCGTTCACATTTAAAGCGGTTAGTCTATTGCGCATCCGATAGCTACCACAAATCACCACAGCAAAACGATTAACCCACAAAAGCGTAATATGAAAATCTTTTAGTAAATTTGCTATATACCTCCAGAGCTATCACTAATAGCTTGTTTTGTAGTTGAAGAGTTATCAGTAGTGAGGAATCTTTGTCGTTTTCCAAGCTTACACCTTAGGAAGGCTTATGCAGTTCATGAATTTGGATTCTAAACTGTTTTCAGTCAGGAAATATTGAGCCAGCAGATGCTTTGTACACATGAATGACATTTAAGAAAAAGACATGCATTTGGCCTTAGGCTATATCAGTCCTGTGGGGGGCTTCCTATGTGAATTGCATTGGGTAGTCATTAAATAAATAACATAACCACCCGGGCTTACAAAATTAATTGCACTGCCAGCAGTCTCCCCTCGTCAGATTTTTAATTTGGCCAGGCCAGATCAGAATGACCTTTACGAAAGCATATCCAATCAGAGCACTCTTGTTTTATGAAGGCTGTGCAGAATTAGAGCAGAAGTCCATCAGCAGGGCTTAGAGAGTTTGGCCCAGAAGAGCGGTCGGCTTGAAGCTAGGTGAGGTCTCTGCCACTTTCACCTAGTCTTCATCCTCTATTATCGTCACAGTCAAAGTGGCAGTCTGCAGTTTGCCAAACAAAAAGACAGGGATGCAACCTATCCCAATTAGATCAGATTCATTGATCTGGTCATTTGATTAGAACGTATAATTAAATCTCCCAAGGTTACCTCCTCTGTACAGCTCGTTTATCTCTTCTGTGACATTTGCTAATCACTGGCCCGATCTCGCTGCAGTCTGTCTATTGTCTTACGAAGCAGTGCCAGGGACCTATTTGTCTGGATTAAAACGAGTTACAACATTTAAGCATTTGCATCATATTCAGGTGAAGGAGTGAATTGTATTTGTTTTCTTCTAACTTCATTTAGATGTAGCAGTGGCATCACATAACTATAAGAGCTTGGCCTTCAGGTTGGCAAATATAAAGACTACAAATGCATCCTTGATGATACTGTTCATTTTTGTTAGTGGCCTTATATAATTCCAGTAGTATGTTTGCGTAAAATAAACTATATGGATGCTTGACCATTACAATCAACAGGTAATTTAATGGAATTGCATTCTTATACATAGGCTGGAGCTGGTCCCCCTCATAGCTATAAAAGCTCTCTACTTGGAAGGCTTTCTAAAAGATTTTGGAGTTTCTGGTGGAATGTGTGCCCATTCATTCTGTAGAGCATTTATGAGCTCAGGCACTGATATTGCACAAATGGTTTCCTAATCACCACTCCAGTTCATCCCAAAGGTGCTGGATGGGGTTGAGGTAACCAACCAAAATGTAATACTGAAATGGAAGTAGCTCTGCAATGTTTCTAGAGTAGAAATGATTCTACTGAAAAAACGAGTACATTTACTCCAAATATACTATTTAGTTTACTAAAATAACAAAAGGGGAGAGTTTTTAAGAAACCAGAAATATTTGGGCATTCTCTGAAGTCATAGAAGGTACTGAGGGTTTTCCTCTTTGTAAAAAAGAGATAAACTACACAGTGAATCTGTTTCGGTATACAGTGATCCCCCTCTTTTTACGTTCCAATCGCCATTAAAAGAAGAAGAAGAAGAAGAAGAAGAAGAAGAAGAAGAAGAAGAAGAAGAAGAAGAAGCTGGCACAGTGTCTTGTCCTTGTATTTTAGTGTTCTGGGAGCATATTTGGGGCATATTTAGGGTTTACACTATAAAAATAGGCATTTTTTCACCAAAACACAACAAGGTTTTTCACTATATGCGGGTGCTCTCGGAACGTAAGCCCATTGTTTAAGCATAGACTCATCAGAGAGCATCTCATCACAGAGCATCTCCTCTTCTTATATTCTTGCACTACTCTTACATTAAGATTTTAGCCCTTAGCACTCTCCTCTGGTTCTCACTGTCCTGAATCTTGAATGTGTCCTCATATTGCAAGACATTTTGGTTAAAAGCATCTCCCAAATGAATGTAAAGTAATGTCATGTAATGTAGCTTTCTTTGCTGCATCCTTGGCCAAAGTAACTGCTAAACTCAGAATCAGTAATCAACTGACCCTGATGCCAAAAATATGCCCAGCACTGGACTGTGTAGGAACTTCAAAATATTGCACAAAAACTGAGCACTAGTTCTCTATTTTGGGTTGGGGCTCAACTGACTCTTTTGGCTTCTTAACAAATTTGAATATCTTTGATTTCAGCTTTGAAACCCCTCCCTTCTCCCTTCTTCCGAGCTTCAGCTGCATTATGACAGACTTTTCTTGCACGATCAGCACCCACAATGTCCTCACTCTTTATTCATTACTCAGTATCCGTTAGGCAAAGTTTAATATGTTTACATTTCTCCCTCACCTCCCTCATATGTCAGGATCGTGACAAGTGTGTTTTTGCAACAGATCTGGGCGTTAACATGTACTGCGGGCAGTGTTTCTCCAGTTCAGTACAAATCTATAGTCTGCCCCCTCCCTCCTACTCCTTTCTCTGTCTGCATCAAACACCTTCCTCGCTCTCTCTCTCTCTTTCAAACACCTGCCTCCCCCCACAGTCTGCATTCTCTGCAACTCCTGATCAAACCCACCTCAAGCCCACCAACCCACCTCCAGCCACACTGCCAGATGCTTTAAATAATTCATGCTGCTTTAAAATTCAAATGAAGATTTTTTTTAACATGCTGAAGTCACTGGAGTACACTCCCTTTCCTCATCCCTTTCACAGGACCTCACTCCTTAACAACCGTTGCCCTGGAAACTGAAACATCCTAGAAGCACATGATGCAGCAGAGATGGCAAGTAAAAACAGGCGAGAGTGAGGGAGGCGGGGGGAAAGGGATGGATAGAGAGAAAATGTGAGAAGAAAGAAGAAATTGTGAAGCAAAGAAACAAGAAAGTATGTGTGTGTACGAGAGAGCTAATAAGAAGGAAGGGTAGAGATGGGAGAGGGGAAAGAGCGAAGGTGTCTGTGTTTGTAAGAGAGAGAAACAGAAACAGAATGATGGAACAGAAAGAAAGGCAAATGAAAGTAAGAAGGTATGAGTCGGAGAGAGTGAGAGAGACAGAGAGTGAAAGAGTGAGAGACAGAGTGAGAGAGAGACAGAGAGAGTGAGAAAGAGAGAGAGAGAGAGAGAGTGAGAGAAAGGAAGGGAGTGAAAGAGGGAGAGAGAAAGAGAGAGAACAACTAACAAGCATCTAAGGCAGACGTTCACGTTCTTTTGAATGGCATTAAAGTGTGTGTGTGTGTGTATGTGTTCAGACATTAACACCAACAGGCGACTCTAATGAGGAAGAGTTTATTCACAAAGCTCATTGAAACATTATCATTAATCAGTCCGGGACTGAAAGAAGATCAATACACAGAGCTCTATCAAAGGCTTCATTTTACATACTGTGTAAATCACATACTGTTGGTTTAAAGCAATCCATTAAGGCATGCACAGGCAAGTCTGCACAAAGTCAGGATTATAGGAGCAACAGGGCTTTTCATCACGCCACAAACAGTAAGTTCATTGAGAAATAAAAAAATAAACAAAAACAAAAACAAAACATCAACTTCTGGCACTGGTGACTTACCCGACGTGAAGGTGAAATGATGAAAGGGAGAAAGTCACATTCACAGAAGAGGAGGGACAGGAGGAAATGAGTCCTTTTACAGTGTGCGTAAAAAAGATATAATATTGTAATGAAGTAGAAATGGATGGACTGGGAGAATTTGGTGGAACCGAATGAAACCCAGAGATAAATACTCTGCTGGTGAAAGATTACACGGTTCCCCTTTTCACAACATCACTGAGCAGCATGTGGATCCCGTAATAAAGTGTGTAAACATGCGAGGTCGACAGTCACACCTCAGAAATTTACCAGCAAAACCAATGACAGCCAAACAAGTGACTGTGAATTTCAAAAGCAATGCTGAATGGATTGACCTGTTTCATATATTTATATATATATATATATATATATATATATATGGTTAACTTGGAGGCATTATCCTAAAGCACATAACCATAAAAATACGTATAACGATAATTATAGTTCCATAATAGAATTCGTGAAAGCACTGTAGTGGTAACAGTCAAGAATTTGCATTACTATAATAGTTGTAATAATAATTCAAAGAGTAACGCAGAGGCAGAAGATAGCAGTACAAATATATACATCCACATATGTACATACGTATATACATTAGGAACGCTAGCAGTGCAGGCAGAGTAAATATCCATAACCAGTTAGAGAAAAGAAACTCAAGCTCTCACACTGCTGCTTTAGAGTATGGTTTTGGACGTACGTTGATTAAAAATAGGCATGCTACAGGTTCTTTGTGTTCACGCTGAAAAGAAAACGAACAAAATGCTGCAGAAGTCAACTCACTGCATTTTATATGATAATCTGAAATGGTCTGAGATCAACACAACAAGGCTACTTTGTTTCTTTTTTCTTTCTCTTTTTACAAGCAAAAAAGTGAGAAAAAAAAGGTCCTCAAAAATCGTGTGCTAAACACAAATCTCCAGCGAAATGGACCCGACCCAACAATTGTATTCTTAGATCCGGGTCATTGATTCCAAAAGACAAAGACAAGGCCAAAGAGAAAGTTCCGAATTTTTGCTTTTGCATGCTCAGACTTCGAAGTGCTTACTATAGTTCCACTTAGCACCCTCTAGTGGACGAAACCTCATTTGTGCAACTTTTAAAAACAGGAGATGCATGCAGGCTCGTTACGACCAGTGTTCCCGCGTCACGCTGACTAGGCTCAGGTCGAGGGTCGGGGTGCTTCACTATACTGTAAACCTTGTCGTACCCAGTGGTTCTTTTCAGCATCACACATTAACAAAGTGCTACAAAACCAAAGGTCTAGCCTTCTGGAAAAATAAAACAAAAACAACTGAGCCTATACAATTTTACCGCCACCACCTTTTGTCTGTTCAAAAGGTCATTATGCTGTAAACATAAACTGTGGATGAAAGGGGAAGCGTACATACAGTGGCTATTTTCTAAGGATTCTAAATAATAACAGGGAAGCGATCCTGTGAAAATGAACATTGTGTTTCACACAGCATCAGATATACTTACCAACTAACACATACGCACACACACACACGCCCAGAGCATGCACACGCACGCACACACACAAGCGCAAACACCTTCTGAGCCAAAGAGAAAAGCTGTCCTTCAGAGACTTGGCACAGATTCACTTTGTGCATCCAAACAGAAATGAATCAGGTATCACTTCGCTGAGTGAAATATGTAGAGAAACGAATTGATTCAGCTGTGTTGATTCTTCATAGTGAATTGACCCCGATCTGGTACTGGATTGTGCAGGTAAATACTGGCTTCCAGTGTTGTTGTAAACATCAAGATACAAAATATACCTTTATAATAAACAAACAAATAAACAAACAAACAAAAAACAGAGAACAAAATCTACAAACTGACCACTAGCACTAATAGACCCGTATGGGGAAGTGTGTTTTGCACTGGTGGTCGAGTGAGTTTGGGGCGATGGGTGGAAAGGGAGAATGTGGTGCAGCCCCCTCCTCTGCCACACACAGCGACACGCGGTAAACACACCACTGCATTCCGTATTTCTCCCCTTCTCTAGAGTATCTTATCATCAGCAGTTCGCCACGTCCCTCCACCCCTCCCTCATCTCTCCATCTGTGTGAAACAAAGGACTGCAGCCCTGCCCCCCCCACTCCACCTACTCCACACGGCCAAATCCTCCAATGCGCTTCACTTATCCTCTCACGGCCAATCAGCATCCTCACAACATGCGTGTGCGTGTTCACCTGCATTTCTCTTTCTCTGTTTCTCCTCGCACATGTTCCGTCTGTCCTTACGTGAACTCTGTATGTTTTCACACTAATCCTCTCTGAGGTGCATCTAGCTGAGATTATGTTTTAAAGACTGGATTGTAAACATAGAGATAGATGGAGAGGAGCAATGGTGGACAAACAGAAGATCAGACACTGAAAACAGGTATTCAGCTTACTTGATTTAAACATGTGCATCATGAATAAAATATATTAAAGCAACATGATGCTTTTCAGTTTACTTTTATAAAATGATTGGTTATGAAATAGAGTTCAATTATGTGGAAATTATATATGAAGTCAATAAATAAGCGTTTTAGAGCAGATAGACAGATAGATAGATAGATAGATAGATGATAGATAGATAGATAGATAGATAGATAGATAGATAGATAGATAGATAGATAGATAAACAGACAGATAGATGAAATTGATCCCATTATTCAGAAGCCATTGACCTTTTACAGCAACTGGTCATCTTTCATTTGTTCTCTAAACAAAAAGCCTCTTTAAAAGTCATTTGTTCTGTTTTCATCTCTCTCTCTCCCTTTACACACACAGGCACACGCACACACCCAAGTGACTAGGAAATGAGATCATACTGGAAGCTTCCTCTCTGACATCATTAAGGAGTATTAGTCCTTTTTGTGGAAAAAAAAACATGCACATTAACATTCTGCTGGCTTCAGTCATTATACCTGCATACTGGGGAGGTCTATGCTGTTGAATTTTTATCTGTGGATGAGAATGGGGTTGTTCAGCCTTGGAGTCTTGAGGAAGAGTAGAAAATAACCAGGGGGAAAAAAGAAGCTCCAGACGCTTGAGAAAGATCTGGAAAAGCAGGATGAGAGCGGACGATGGTCATCGTGGATTGGTTGGTTGGACAGAAATTCCTCCTCGGCCCTGATTGTCATGGCAACCCTCAGGACTTTAATATAACTGGAACAGATGAAAAGAGGTGTGTCAGACATAGCGCTTACGACGGGACGGAAAAGGGAGGAACGTTAATAAAAATAAACAAATCAATAATCAATCGCACCCTTACCATCGCAAGAACACACTGCAATAAACAATATTAAATGATACCTACACCTCTTTCATAACGGACTCAACACATTGCACTACCAATGACTACCCAGACCATTATATCTGCAGTAATGGAAGGTAGGCAGTGTTTTCCACAGTTCAGAAATAAACATGAGGGGGCACTGGAGGTGTTATGGTTTGGAATAAAAAAAAGAAATGTTGGGTATTGTCACATTTCTAATATAAGAACTTTAAGGCCTATATAATTTGTAACAGTTACTCCTGGTTTAGAAGAGCAAATAACGCAGCTTTGAATGTATAAAACTAAGGAAAAAAACACAGAGCAGTCGCCCTTGCAGCTGAATAACAGATCCCCTGCTGTCTTTTTGGTGCACATTAAATCCCAAATTATTTTTATCATCATAAGTACTCACATCCCCAGTTGATTACAACGGCGGCGATGATGAGAATAACTCCACCCACAATCGAGACGATTGATAAGATCTTCGCGTTGCGGCCGAGGCGCCGTGCCCCGTCTAGATTCCCCTGCTGCATGCTGTAGCGAGACTGTGCCAAGAGACGGAGTGAGACAGGGGAGGACATCGAAGATGACAGAACACAAGAAGAAAAGATAAGGAAATAGCTGAATACCAGGGATGACATAAGTAATGACATAAGTCCTGAATGTGCGATCCTTTCATTTAGTTGCCAGGAACTGTACGCATTCAATTTAATCTATTAGTCTAGAATTGTTATGGTCATTCTGGTACATTTAAATGTGATTCTGATTAAAATCATCAAAAACAATCAAACATCAACTAAAAACCTTCACTTTTACTTTAAATTATATTACAACTGTTTCCACTGGCTCTAGTCTGATAGCTTTGTTTTATAATTAGGCAAGTATTTTGAAAATTGCTCAATTACAAAAACTTCCTTCTAAACAGGACTAAACACACAAGAAAAGTTTGTTTATTAAATTCATATCTCTTATCCTACTAATACAGAAATGTGGAACTAATTGAAAGTTCCACAGTTTACAGCGAAACAACAGAAAAAAAAAGGGGGAGTTTCAAAGTGTTGATCCAGGCAGCTACGACAAACATACCATAACGGAGAAAGTCAGGCCTACGATGTTGATGGGCCAGACGGGGCAGAAACAGGCGAGTATAGCCAGAACGAGGTAATCGTTGGGCTTGAGGCCCTCTCCTGTGCCCTCGGTGGCGGAGCTGGGCTGGCGCGTGAGTGACGGGCGAGGCGACCCAGCGTAGCTCATTGACCCTGAGCGGCTGCCGAGCCGAGCGTGACCATTAGCGTGAGCATGACTCTGCTTAGCATGATGCTGACGAGGGGGAGATGAACGAGAAGAGGCAGGAGGAGACGCATCCATAGCAACAGGGCAGACTCCATTACCTGATCAGAGAGAGAGAGAGAGCGAGAGAGAGAGAGAGAGAGAGAGAGATGGGTGGGGGAGAGGAAAGGAAAGTAGAGAAATGTCAGCCAGGATATGAAGAAAGATGGATAGAGTGATAAACCATGGAACAGTACAACAAGAGGGGAATGGGGGAAGGTAAAAGAGAGAGAGGCATTAAATCATTGTCATGTGTCATAGTCACAGTCTCTGAAAAAGGACACTTAGGGAAATTAAGAAAATGCTGAGAGGTCCATTTTCACGACACATGCATGAATGGGCGCGCGCACACACGCTAGGGTGTGACTAGGATGTTAATTAAATCAAATCAATTGTGTTTGAAGAACAAGGACATTTATCTTTAGGTGCGTATTTTAAAATCGTAAAAGTGTATTTTATTTTTCAAAAGTCTATTTACTTGTTTCCACGTTTTCATCAATGACTGTCAGGTGGTCTCTGGGCTGGGCCTCTGACTTGGTGGGGTCTTCCTTGGGAGGGGTGGGCTCTGAGGTAGGTGGCGGATCTGGTTCAGTCTTCCCCGGCTGAGAGGAGATGGGGGCGTGGTCAGGCTCGCCGTTCGGAAGCTGACTGGTTCCTTGTTGCTGCTCTTCCTCTTCGCCAACACTTGCAGCAGCAGTGGGTGCATTGGCATCCGTGTTCAGAGCCATGTTGGAAATGCAGAATTCCAGTTTGTTTTTCAGTCTATTTCACAAAGATATTCCTTACTTTGTAAGGTTTTAAGTCTGAGAAAACTGTGGGAGAGGATCAAAACAAAGAATGTAATATTTACCAGACACTCTTACCCAGATAAACTAACATTACCAGTACCAGCACTGAACTATGGTTAAGTATTTACATCTAACACAGCTGGCATTTTAAAATGTTGATGCAATTGCTTCTCCTTCATTATATTCACAGGAAACTCAGAAAACAATTTGGAAAAAGTGATCTTTTTACATCTTCATATGCTGCATCTTTTTTGTACCAAATTATGGAGAGCAGCATCATTAGGAGTATCGATAAACAGTATCAGTACTGATATGAATATCAGGAAAATCCTATTGATACACATTACTGCAATTGTGTTACAGAGGTGGGCGAATGCAGAGTTTGGAGATTTGCCCAAAACCTCTGGTGTAGTCTAGTGTGCTTGCCTGAAAGTGGAATTGAATCCTTGTCTGCTGCATGTAAGACCGATGTATTCCCACACTAATATTGATCTTCTTCAAGAAATATTATGTCCTCAACAAGAAGGCCTAGCAAATGGGGTGATGGATTTTGTTGCGATTGTGGAATGTTTAACACTCTTACGCACTTTTAATCGACATTAATTTGACGCAGGATGTATAATGCCTCTTAAAATAGACACAGTCTCTAAGATAATATAATCAGTCTTATTTTAATGGATTAAAGGAAGTCACAGAACAGGATAGCTCAACATGTAAAATGCGAAATACAACTTTCATTTTAAAATGTGTTTGTGCCATGAACCTTTTGTCGTCCAATGAACCAATATCAATGTTCCATAATTACTTGGAATAAAATCTTGATACATTAACGGTTAGAATGTTTTTTACTTGTCCTGTAAAGTTACCATTTTAGAGATAGCTTGTTTTCTTACACTCTACAGCAGGACACATTTAGCCAACGCTGAGGTAGCCAAGCTACTGTTTCAGCAATCCTTAATGTGACTTTAAATCCATGCCCCAGCAAGCTCACCGAAAAGTCTGACTCTAGTGAAATTGATCCATGCTTCTGTCTCATTTACTCTGTTCGTCCTTTATCTAACCTGACATCATAGTCAGACCTGGACGTCTGTCAGTGCGACAGTATGCTGAGAAAAGAAATCTGCTGTTAGATCAAAAAAAGACAAACAAGCAGTCCTGACAGAGCAGAAGAGACAGGTGGCTGTGTTCTCCTCCGACCTTCGCTGTGCTATCAAACCCACAGCATGCAGATATGAGCACCAGCAGGCTGAATGCATCAACAGAATCCAGGGAGTATTGTTGGGGTGCACAAGCTGTGGACTAAAGATGTTGTCTCAGGGTATTATATTCTTTTACAGGCCCCAATTCTTCATGTACAATATTTCTGAAACGACAAAATACGTATCCCATCTCAAACACAAGTCCAACAGAGCAAAAGCACCCACACATTCCCAAACAGTGGTGGAGTACCAAAAATGTGTGCTCATATGTTCCCCACAAAAACCTTTTATTTGGTCTACTGGGTGACACAATGATCCCAGCCATATGCCATAACAACCAAATTACACACTGATAATCTTATTTTGTGGCCCTGGGTGGGTCTTCTAATTCTCTCTAATTACACAATGCTTACCATTCACCAATCGATGATAACATTAAATCCACCCCCTTCTATTATGTAGGTCCCTCCTGTGCCACCATAACAGCTCTGCCTCATCAAAGCATGGACTCCACAAGACCTCTGAAGATGTGGTGTGTTATCGGGCCCCATGCAGCAGATCCTTTAAGTCCCATAAGTTGCAAGCTGGGGCCTCCATGAATTGGACTAGTTTGTGCATCTCCTTTCCAGGTAAGAGATGCACACACACGTACTCGTCCAAAGGATGTAATAAAAAACCTGATTCATGTTTCAGGTAAAATTCTGGGCCATTTCTGATGCCCATGTGTCAATTCTAGGCTCTTTTGGTAGTGGATGTGGTTCAGCATGGGCACACTGACCAGTCTACACAGCCACATACACAATAAGCTGTGGTACACTGTGTATTCTGACACCATTCTGTCATAGGCAGCAACAGCTTTGTGCAACAGTAGTTCATCAGCTCATTGTGGGGAACACCCCAAACACCAAATGCTTTGTAGATGCTCTGACCCAGTTGTCTAGCCATCACAATTTGACACATGTCAAAGCCACTCAGATCCTTGCGCTTGCCCATTTCCCTGCTTCCAACAGATCAACTTCAAGAGTTGGCTGTGTGCTGTCTTATATATCTCACCAGTGAATGTCAGTGAAACAAGATCTGTGAAATTTTCTCTTTCACATCCAAAGACGACAGCCTCACCTGACGTGCCCACCTATTCATAAACACTATAGTGGAATGAGGGGCAAGGTGTGACATAAAGTAGTGAAAAATGGGGTCCAGATTCAGTATCTGGGTAGAATACTGAAGAATATCAATCGCTTTCCCATCACACTTGTGTGGAAAAAAGAGAAAAAGGGGGGAACAAAATCAGACGACACACCCGTCTCCAGCACCACAATAGTGAAAAGCATAAAAGCCAAACAGCAAAATCCAGGCAAACCTCTTACATAAAAAGAATCTACAGAAAAAAATGACATAAGATGTCTACAGAAGTGTACAACACATCAATAATGATCTATAATACTCCCGTATATTGTCTATATATTTATAGTGTATATAATATTTGTTTTTATAATGGGGTTTATGATCATTATAAATATATTACATATAATACATATCATGTCCTGTGATTGTCTGAACTAAACATTATATCCCCATAAATGATCCCTACAATAAGTTACAGTAAATATAATTCATTAAGGACTTGTTATGTCCATATAATATTTGTGCATATTTGATTGACAAGGTTTTGTAGTAATTATAATTATATAATATATAGTAAATATAATGTCCTGCTACTGTCTGAAAATCCCTATAATATTCCTATAAAGGATCCCTTCAATAAACTGCAGTAAATATTATTCATTAGGGACTCTCTATATAGACCACTACAAATAAAAATGGCCTGAAAGTGTGCCGGCACGACAGCAGTATTAAGCAACTTCTTGTTAGTATGAAGGGACTGCTACTACACCTATACATGCTCCCCTGCTCTCTCCCCTCTCGGTGCTGTGTTTAAGCGTGGAAACCCACGGTGCATGGAGGAGAAATAAAGGAGCGTGACACACCCACGGGTCGACACACACTGTCCTGCACAGCATGCTGCATAAAACAGAGCCAGTTAATGAAGCATAAAGAAGAAGCAGCATGCTTAACACCCAAACGGCACCTACCTCTGTTTTTGTCTAGCTTGACACACTGAACACTCCCAGCAGCCTTCTCATGCTGGAGAAGAGTGCTCGAATAAATCCACAGAAGCTGAGGATGGAAAAGTATGAAGCAACGAGAAGGAGGCTAGAGTACCCACTGCATTTGTTCCACTGCGCCTCTCCGTCTGCCTCAGCAGCGCTCCCCCCTCTGTGTATGTGTTTTGGGAAGTGGGGGGGCTCGAACAGGAGGGAGTGTGCTGGCTTATATTTCGCTTGAGGCGCGACGAGCTGCACCAGGACTTTCTCCCTTTTACTGCGGATTAAGCTCTTATTACTCCCTCATCTTATTCCCCATCCCAAATATTTCATTTTCTTACACCTTAAAGAAGCGAGCGTGCGCCTTCTTTATTGGTACAGCCTCCCCCGTTTGCTTGGATGCTGATGAAGGCGTGGGGAATATTTCGTGAGTCCCAGGTTTTGCTGGGCGTGTACAGCCTCAGCATTAAAGCAAAGGCTGTTTTATTATTCATAGCAGGAACCACCGCTGCTCAGCTGTGACCCATTTCTCTGGGTGGGCTCTTACCTGGCCTAAACTCGCACACCGTGCCCTAAAGAGGAAGTCGAGGAGGCGATTAGTCATTAATTGCTCCCTCCATCATGACAAAGTCCCTCTCCAGCCTGTGTGTTGCTGGGGTGCTAACGGGATTTCGCGCCGGGCCAAATTTACCTGACCGGCCCAAATTTGCCCCGGTAAATACCCCGGCTCGGTATGCCCGGTGGCCAGTTCAGCACTGGTATGAGATACACTATATGAACAAAAGTATTGGGACACCTCTTACCGATTGAACTCTGTTGTTTTAATCATACCCATTGATGCGGGTGTATAAAACCAAGCATACCAAGATATTTTGGACAATGCATGCTTTTCTATTACAGCATGACTGCCCCAGTACACAAAGCAAGGTCCATAAAGACAAGGTTGGATGAGTTTGGCCCCAACAGAGCCCTGACCTCAGCCCCATCCAACACCTTTGGGATGAACTGGAACATCGGGGCCTGACCTCATACATAATGAATGGGCACAAATTCCCACAGAAACTCCAAAATCTTGTGTAAAACCTTCCATGAAGAGTGAAAGCTGTTATAGCTGCAAAGGGGTGACCAACTCCATGTTAAAGTCCATGTGTTAGTATGCAAAGTCCCTGTTGATGTAATGGTAAGGCAACACAATCAATATTGTGTCCATTTGAACCTTTAGGCTTTGAGCATCCTGGTGAAACTGGAGCTCAACTGAGAGGGGATCTTCTAGGTAATGCTTACAGAGGGATCAATTTCTTATGTAAGTCTTAGATGGGATTCCTACATAGGGAAATGCCATTTTAAATGGCTGGAGCATTTAAAGTGATATTTTGGTGACATTGACATTGATCAAGCTGAGTTTGGTGTCTGAAATATGCTCCTTTAGTTTCAGTCTGGAGTCTATTCAGGCCTATGACCAAAGGTTAGCAGCATGGCTACATTACCACTTTCCTGTCTGCGTGCAAAGTAATTTAATAAAGCAACTTGTTTTTCAAGAAAGCATATGAAAATGAACAAATATGGCCATTAAGATATATTTAAGCTATGCAGCACACATTTGTTTTCTTCAGACTTAATAAGCTAACATGTGTTAACATATGTGTTTTGACCTAAGGAGCCATCACTAGCTATCTCTTCAAGTATGACTGATCATGTTTTGAAGCATGAAATATTTAGTTTTGGGACAACCGATTACCTGGAATGCATGTCATACCTGAAATGAACTGCAGGTCAAGTCTCCTGAACAGTTAGTGAGTGGGATATGGGATATACGTGGGATATATTTGACTTCACACACCGTTGCATGTGCTAAATGGAATTCTAATTTGCTATAGAGGATATAGAAGAAAATCACCGCCTTCCAAATATTCACATTGTGTTGCTTTGCAGCCTGAAAACAAACGAAAAGGTAGCTTTCAAATATTTACTGAGTGATCTTGGGGCAGCTGGTGGGATTGAATCCCATGACTGCTAGTGGTACCACTGAGGTACCCTTGAGCAAGGTACCATCCCCATACACTGCTCCCTGGGCGCCCCCTGTTGGTGGCAGCCCACTGCTTCACTTGGTGAATGAGTCTACTGCAAAGACAGAATTTCACATTGTTCATGCTGTGTACTGTTAATGTGGGACTATGAAGGGCCACATTACTTTATGATATCCAAGAAAAAAATACAATGGCAAAATACATATATCTATATACACACACACTGTGTTTGTGGGTGGTGGGTTTTATGCTAAAACAGTATTTCCAGAGTGGCTAAGTCATCAAAATGTTAATGGCTAAGGGCTGACCATTAGCAGAACCAGCAGGAGATGAATGAGAACATTAGTGGAATGACACTTTTACAGACACTCGAACATTTATTAGTTGTCAAAAGTGCAAAAGAAAAGTGTACATATATTGATCACATATAGGACCTCAGCATGGGCCGGTTTAATATTTAATTCACACCAAATCCACTTAATCTCATCTCTGAGTATCTGGCAAACCATCGTCAGCTTAAAAGTCATGCTACATTAACAGCAGCAGCATGGTTTCTGTTGCAGAATAAGGAAGAGAATAGGTCCACTAGGTATTATGAGATTGACCTGCTATTTCCACAGTTGGGAGTGCAATGTTTGTCAGAAATAAGGCAAAGGTGAAATATAACTAACCAAAAAGGAAACAAACATGAAGGGTTGCGCAAAGTGATATGCAGCATAGTAATTTTATATAGGCACATATTCACTATTCCCTCTTGCGGTCCTGCCTCCTTCAGTGATCCTCGCTGGCTTTCATCGCCCCTAGCAGGCCATTGGCAGTAGTGAACAGATTGATGGGAGAAGAGCCATCTGTTATTAGAGTGGACTTCAATCCTAGAGCCTGCAGCAACTTCACCTGGAGAGAGAAAGGGAGAAATGGTAAAATCACAAATACAGTTTTATACCCTTTAATTTCCATCATTCTTTATATAAACAGCAATAAATGATAAAAACGCCCCCGTTTGAGTTGTTCCAGACGTTTTATGTGCCTGATATCATAAACTTTTTAATGTGTAGCTCAGTATTTTCCACCCCCAGCCCTGTAGTGCACATGCACCCTACAGTTCCTTGTTTCTGCACCAGAGTTACGCCATTAATGACAAAGACTTTCTTGAGCCGGAGCAGGCGCAGCGTAAGTGGACAACTGGAAGTGGGAAACACTCTATATTATACAGAGAGTGTGATAATAACATGTTTATTATAGTTTATAGTTTTTAGAAAATGTAATCATGATTATTTGTAATTTTATTGTTATTTTTAATTTGGTCTAAAGGTATAACAAGGTGTATAAAGATTACTAAAATAATCCTGAATCGTTTGTTTCTTTTTGATGATATTTGCTGTTTTGTAATAGCCATAATTTAAGCAGCAAGACTCTTGGAAGTCTTGGAAGTTGCCTGAGACATTTATGATTTAGCAAAATAATAGAAAAGCATTTAAAAGTGGTCTGAAACACTAAAGCATTGGATGAGCACTTTTGACCCCCATTTCTCAGTGTTTATCTAGTGGTCCACATGCTGACATGTTACAGCACATTGCGTCATCTTTACTTAAGATTACTCAAGCAACATTGGCTGAGGTAGATCTAAAAACTAAGGTTAGGGTCAAGGGATACTCCTTATCAAGGGATACTCCTTATCAAGGGATACTCCTTATCAAGGGATACTCCTTATTCTACTGAATGAAATAATTGACGTAAAGGCCAACTGATCAACCTGTAACACATTTTTTAAAACTGCTATGAGTAATCAGTTAAAATTATTACTCAATGAAATACATTTTACAGTCTTGAATAATCAATCAATTTAGTTTCCAACTTAGCTGACAGCTATACGACCAACACCATACTCTAGTGGTATTCACAGTTAGGCCTTACTGAAGACTTTACTGTGAAATGACAAAGAAAAAAAATGCCTCAGTAGTTTAAATAGTGTGTTTGGAAGTGATTAGGACCATTATTACTTGTTTAATCATCAAAATATTTACTAGATTACTTGATTACTTATATATTATATGGTAGGGAGTGACCCAATAAGTGCAACTGAAATACACTTTTCTAAACCTTTTTTTATGCTCCCTGGTTTAATTTTGCACTGATTTGAATTGAAACCATCAGGTCATTTTCTGCAAGCATGACAAGCTATCACAGGATTTTGAGGGAAGAATATACATACTGTGTGTATTTTGCTGTAGGTAATGTAGAAACGCAGAGAGACAGATTTGTGTAGCTCCACTAACAAAAACACATCCTGAAATCCAGGGGAGGTGCGTGTGTGTGTGCATGTGTGGTGGAGAGGCTTACCTGTAGCTCTGGGCCGGCTCTGGCCATCTCCGTCAGAGTGTCACTGCCAATAGATTCCACAAGCTGTTTGAAGCGCTGGCTCTCGATCTCGGCCAGTTTCTGTTGCTTCTCCACCTCCAGATGGTCGACTTCCTTCTTATAACCGAGCTCCTGCTCCCGTGCTTTGGACAGACGCTGCAGCTCAGCCTCCTGCAGGACAATAACAAGAAGAGGGAGAGAAATAAAAGATTTTTGGTGTTGGGTATGTTTTCAGAACGCACAGTAATGTCTTTCATTTCAAAAGCAGATAAAGGCCGGACAGAGATGTGTGTTATGAACAACGATATATACAATCATATATGGGTTAATGACTAGTGAATACTGCAGCCTTTTACAATCAGCACTGGAAAAGTCAATATGGCAGAGGGGATCCAACAAAGAAAAGGGACACGAGAGAAAGGATAGAAGGAATTATTAGCCATAGACAGCATCAATGCTGCCAAGACAGTTTTATGGTGTTGAATGATAGATGGAATGATGTATGTTGAGAAAGAGTGTGAGAAATGGTAAGTAATGAAGGATGAGTAGAGATCTGACGTACAGCCTCAATTCTCTGGGCCTCAGCCTTGAGCTTGGCCTCACTGACAGCTGCTTCACCCTGAATACGTGCTGCTTCTGCCCTGGACTGAGCCTCCGCTTTCGCTGCTCCTGTACTCTCCACTGCAGCACTGAACACACACACACACACACACACACACACACACACACACACACACACACACACACACACACACACACACACAC
>JBBPDC010000028.1:7998253-8009756 GCA_037974485.1 Hemigrammopetersius urotaenia
CACACACACACACACACACACACACACACACACACACACACACACACACACACACACACACACACACACACATTTTTATTTTTATAGAATGTCAGGACATTGGGTCACACTCTGGGCCCCTATGTTATATATCCTTTATGATTAATTCCTATAAGCAAAGATTCTACATGGCCAGTAATGCTGCAGTTCTTTTAAACTGGCTGTTGATCTCAGTTACTGTTTTTAAATATCGCTAATTACATTTTTCTGAAAGATCATCATGCACTTCCCCATTCCTTCTGCTACATTACATTACAATGGTCAGGTAAATACTATGTGATTTAAATAAAGTGGCCCCTTATAGTCATGCATGAACACACCGCAGCAAACAGTGTGAACAATATGAAATTCTTTCCTTGTACTGAACCCATTCACTATGTGAAGCAGTGGGCTGCCACCAATGGGGCGATACCCAGGGAGCAGTGTGTGGGGATGGTACCTTGCTCAAGGGTACTTCAATGACAGCAGTTGGGATTCGAACCCACAACCTTCTGATTGCAGGGGCAACTTCCTAACCACTAGGCCGAGTCCTGCCTCTGCTGTGTTACCTGAGCGCCTCCAGCTCCAGCAGCTCTTTCCTGGCCCTCTCAGCCTCAGCCTGATCTGTGATCTTCTGCCTCTCCAGCCGGCCGCGGGCCTCCTGCTCCAGACGCTCTGCCTCATGCCTTAGAAAAACAGACCATAAGTAAACAACCAAGGAACTGAGTGGGTGAATGGGAATAACTAGGAGAACAAAAGAAACTGTACATTTATTGAATTCCTTAAACACAATGGAAAAGTCAACACTTGGCATAAGTCTTATTTGATAAAGCATTGGTAGAAAAACAATGAACCTTTAATCTAAATAACTAGGAACTACAATACTAAAATCATTTTAATGAATTCAATTGTATTTACATTTCTTTACAGACAGTAAAGCTGTAATTAGGACCCAAAAATGTGAGAAATCAACATATCAATACTCTTAAGCATGACCAATAAGGGAAAGCATCCTATTTTCATGTAAGTTATATCGTTATATTACTAAATTGTGAACTTGCACAGGTCATTGCATTCAAGGGCATTAAATAATGTGACCAAATGAGGACAATCAAGAGATATGAGAACATTTCTCAATAGCAACCAGCTCCAAACTGAAAGCTGTGTACTGACCGAGCAGCAGCCTCCTGGGAATTAGTGGTGATCTCGATGGCCAGCTGGACACTCTTCTGCAGGGCGTCACGCGTGCGCTGGTCCACAGGCTCCACAGACTGGATGTCTACGCTGCTGATAACCAGGCCGTTCTGATTAAAACGCAAACTAGAACGCACCGCCAGCTTCTCATCAAAGCCAAACACGGCTGAGCAGATGATCCGGTTTGAGTTCTGGAGGGGACAGAAACCAGCAAGTGAGGGGACAGCAGAGGAGTGATCGGAGACATGAATAGTGTGAATGTATAGAGATTAGGGCTGCATGTATCATGATACCATAATATAATTACACTGCTATGTTTTGTGATTGTGTTATTGCTTGCACATTAGTAATGCCCAAAGTAGTTAAAGAAATACCCCAGTTATTATTATTCTTTTACAGGCTTTTAAAGGATTTAGCTGCTGCCCACTGACCACCAGAACAAGTGCTTTTCAATTTGGACTTTTCTTAAAAAAAAAAAAAAAAAAAAGGAAAACAAGTGAAAAAATATTGTGATAGTTATCCACAGTTTGAAACAGGCAACGCTGAGAAACATTTGAAAAGTGATGGAAGAGGTCTTTTAAAATCTGCATGCAGAACAGTTTCATTTCAATATCCATAGGAAACTGGTCTGGGTCTAGTGACTGGTCAAGCTGCTCATAGCACAGAATTTTAAAAAGCGCTTTATTTAAGGCTTCATTGCATATTTCAGCCTATTGTGATGTCAGGAGTACAATAATAATTATAATAATTATAATAAGTATAATAATTAACCAAATATATTGTGCTGCCCAAGTAGATATGGCTATGGACAGTATAGCAGTACTGCACATTGCTCTCCCACTTCTCTTACTGCTGGATTAATGGGGGTTAGCAGTATAACACCAGTTCAAGAACTATATATGCAGGGCTCTCAAGTTGCCCCAAAACCTGCGCGTGAGATTTTCGGGATGTGCGGCCGAGCGGCGGGCGTTGTGGTTCGGTTTGCCGAACACTGAGGGGGGAGGGGGGTGGGTGGGTTGAGGTGTGGCATGTGAAGACCGTCAGATGCGTGTGTCTCACGCTCATTGCGTGAGACTTGAGAGCCCTGTATATATGTATGTAACACTACCAGTCAAAAGTGTGGACACACCGCCTCATTCAATGTTTATTCTTTGCTTTTATTATTTTCTACATTGTAGATTGATATTGAAAATAAACAAAATGATGAAGGAACGCATGGAATTATGCAGTAAATAAAAAAAAGAGTTAAACAAACCAGAATATGTTTTGTAATAAGGTAATGATGGAAAGTTTTTTAACCTAGTTAAGTGGTTCTTGCCATAATGTGCAGTAGAACTGTAGTGGAATAGGAACACTAACCAACCCGACCATCACAACTGATGATCCCAAACACATTAAGAAGGTGAGAAATTCCACTAATGACCTCCTGTTAATTAAATACTATTCCAGGTAGATACCTGAATCTGACTGAAAAAAATCCATGAGTGTGCAATCATCAGAGCAATAGGTGATGTTTTCAATATTAATCTCTATGTAGCCAATAATAAAAACAAAGGAAATCGTTTATGAGAAGGTGTGTCCAAACTTTGTATTATATTTGTATATATTTATTGAGTACTAACAGTAACTTTTCTCTCTGTTTGCATTATTGTCTGGTGCCTTTCTGTGCTCAGTACCTTGTGGAAGTCATCAAACTGCACTGAAGCAACAGCTCCTCTGATCCTGGAGGCGATGGCCTTACAGGCATCCCCCACAAAGTCGGGAACGGAGAACAAAGCAGTAGCCTGCGCATGGTCGGATTTGTTCTTTATATCAAAGTGCCTAGTGTTGAAGAAGAGGTGCGAGAGAGAGAGAGAGAGAGAGAGAGACAGAGACAGAGACAGAGACATGACACAGAGACAGAAAGAGGGACTCCTTATTTAATACACACCATAGAAAGTACATTTCATTTAGAAAATTGTTCTGCTTCACGTTCTACTCATGATCATGTCAACGTTGTACACAGGGTCAAAAACAGTTACAGAAGTCTTCTTGAAGCCTGTTTTTTTATAAATAATGTCATCCGAAACAGCATAAGCAAGTCTATTTGAGACTACTCACCAACTTGAAACAGATTGGGGTGGACAGAATGGGAAAGAGCAAATTAAGGGTTTGATGGATGTATGACCATTTAAAATAGCAACAACAAATCAGCACACTAATGTATGTCTCTCTGTGGCATATCATACATAGCTGCAGTTATTCAAGCAGTAATGCCTGTGTAAGCACTCTGTTTTATGGCGACTATAAGAGCGAAGTCACCGAACACATCCTGCTGCAGGGCACTGCTTGTCGTACTGCTTTTCTGCAGCACTGACAACTGCTTTTTGGTTTGTTTTCAATCAGTAAATCCTGTGTATAAAGGGCCCTTCGAAAAAACAGAATCCTAACAGAAAGTCAGACGGACATACCAGTTGTATGAGAGCTGGAGCTGCAGGCGAGCATGGTCAGCGGTTTCTATGGTGATGATGTCAGTACAGAAGTCAGGGCCGAGGAGCAAGCAGATGGCTTTTATGACATTGGGCCGCTTGGGCTTGTCTCCAGACAGGGACAGAACAGTGAACTGCTCATCTGGACCCAGCATCACCAAGTCAGGCCCAAACACCACCCTGAAGGACAGGGGAGGAGGAGAGAGAGAGAGAGAGAGAGAGAGAGAGAGGGAGGGAGAGAGGGAGAGAGAGAGAGAGAGAGAGAGTAGGTGAGAGAGAGAGAGAGAGAGAAAGAGAGTAGGTGAGAAAGTCATTACATTTCTGCCACATTCACTGTAAAAATGTTAGTACATCTTTATTTGGTAACAAGCAATTTAAGTGCGTCTAATTAAATCAAAAAAATACTTTGAGCAAGAAACGCAACACTGCAAATCGACTTCTGACCTGTTCCACTTATAGTAGTGCAAAAATTCTGATGTTAATATACGTAATTATACACAATTAATCTACATAGTCAGAGAAAGAGAGACAACATTTTTCAGAGCAAATTTCATCCAAAGCAACTTTCATTCTCTAACTACAGGGGGCAGTCTCTCTGGAGCAACTTGGGGTTAAGGGTCTTGCTAAGGAAACCAGAGGTGGTATACAGAAGGTAGGATTTGAACCCATCACCTCTTGGGCAAGAGGCAAGTATCCAATCCACTAGGCCATCACCACCAAACTAAACCTGGTGTGTGTCATTCCTCCTCTTGGTGAAATCGTATTGATCTAAGCTTACTCAGAACTACGCTGACTGGAGAAATGTATAGATACACACTTACTTTTAGTAACCCACTCTTAAGAAAAACAGTTCTATATAGTACCAGAAAGGTTCTTCAAATAGTAAAAAAAAACCATTTTAAACGAGTTATTCTAAGAACCATGTAAAGGTTTTCCATCATAGAAAAGAACTATTAAACCAGATTAAGACAGATTTATGCATTCAAATGAATGTTTGCCTTTACTAAAGAACCCTTAGAGAACCATTTTGTCAAAGTAAGTTTTGAACTTTACCCCCCTTCCAATTAAACTAATTTTTTCCAAGAGTATACTAACACAAACACTTGTTTGCTTCTAGGGAGGTTTACTTGAATGAATGACCATAGCAGAGCTTTTACTTAAGAAGGGGTTTTAGTATATAGTCCAGTATACAATAGTATAGTATAGAATGGACTTTGCAAAGGAAAAGCTTGGTTACCTGGCCTTTTTCTCTCTGTAGTCATACACCTGCACCGCGGCATTATGGGGGACACGGAAGGACACCACTCTGGTTTTGTCTCGGGGGCCGTCGACCATGCCCTGGTCTCGATCAGACCGTCCTGACAGTGGGTCCCGCGCGCTGCTCAGCAGCACCTCCACTTTAGAGGGAAGCTCCTTTTCCCAAAGTTCCTCATCTTGGGTCAGCATATAGGTGTGACCAATCACAGCACGCACCTGCAGTCGACATCAAGACAGATAAAAGGATTAGGGAGGACATTCAGTGTAGTTTTAAGTGTTCTTATGCTTTGAAACATACAGTAATGACATCCACCCACCATTAAATCAAATGCTTTGTAAAAGTAGGGTGGATCTGCTTTTCTCTATACACTTTTCACAAGACTTTCTTTGAAAGCTGTGGGTGGAGACATGGCTCAGTAAAGGCTTCCTTTGTGAGGAGGATTGCAGCAACCATTGCAGGTATCTGCAACAAAAACTAATGACAGCCTGCGTGGGACGCCTAATGTTGCCTAATATTTCCTTAAGCTTGTCAGAAACATGCAAAGACACCCTTGAATGACAACATTCCTGACACCTAGATACAACTGGATGCAACAATACACTGAGGTGACATTTGTATTCACATATTTTACATTTGTATTCCTTTTGACTTTTTCTGCGCTACTGTTCTGACTGTAATGCACCTTTCCGGTCTTGATGTCCCGCACGTAGATTCCCTCGTTCTCATCTAGTGGGATGGCCCTTTGGCGTAGTAGGACCTCCACGGTGGCTGGTGGGACGTACTCTATTGGCCCACGCAGCATCCAGCGGTCACCAGGGCGGCGCTGCTCCCCAGCCTTTCTGCCTCGCTTCTCCTGCTCCTCTTCAGCGCCGTCTTCCACTTGCTGACGGAGAGAGATGGTGAGAGAGGGGTTGAGACAGAGAAGGAGGGAAGGGGAACAATGGCAACGGCCAGTGACAGGTGGGGACGGACACTGCTGCACATGAACCATGCACTGAGTGTGTGTCTGCATGTGTATGTAAAACAAGTTCATACACAAATGTATATTTTATATATACATACAATTTATATATATATATATATACAAACATACACATGTGTTCATGTTTGTGCGTAAGATGTGTGTGTGTATGTACATGCATATGTGTAAGAAAGCATCAAAAAGCATAAACAATATAAAAAAAAGACAGATTAAAAAAATTATGATAAATAGGATGATGATTAAATAATAAATAAAAAAGGGGGAGGAGACAAAGAGGAGGGGCAAGTCACTGAATCAGGCCATGATGAAATCAGTTTATCTTGTTTTCAAAATCTCTTTTTTGTTAGTAAACACATAAGTTGCACCTGCATTCTCCCAATAACGGCATTACCAAAACATTTAATAACTGAACAAAACATGTAAATAAACATCATAGCAATTTATGGATAAAAGTTTTGGGATCCACTTGTTTTTCAGGATTTGGTCATATAGTGTATATATAGTGTATATTTAGTAAATTGTTATTGAATCCAAGAGTCATTCCAAACCCAGGTATATTACATGATCATTCTAGCCTTAAAATGGGTAACTGATACTGGAACAGCAGCGAAGGGGCTTTAATAAATACTGTCACTGCCCCAGTTTTTTGTGTAAGTAGTGACCTTTGCTTCTTGTTAGCAATGTGACAGATAATAGCCATGACGTGCGATATTTCTGGAATGTTGCATGGTTGGGTGACTGAAGGTGGGTATTGTGTGTTTTTGCAGGTGTGGCACTGGCAGCTACAGGTGAACATACAGTCAATATTCTAACAAGTGCAGTAGTGTGCGCTCTGAAGCACAAAGAGGATTTTATTGGTTTGTTTGTCCTCCTCAGCACTCTTATTGATTTGCTTTGCACAAGAACATGACTTCTCCCTCCTCCTTTCAGGTTGTCTGTTTGTCTCACCGCATCTGTGTCCATGAAGGACTCCACAGCCCGAAGTACCAGTCCCTCCTCCTCAGACAGCACATACACATCCTGAATGCCGCTCTCCAGAAGTTCACCGGGCCTCAAGAAGAACGAGCGCTCACCCTTTAAGGTGAAAGTTACAACAAGCAACCACATAAAAATGTACAGTTTAACATTACCCGCGTGAATGGCTATTAATATTGACTTTATAACAATCAACAATGAGAGTAACATACTTAGGTCAAAGCTGCAAATAATTATAGTATCGCTTTCCAACAATAATAAATGTGGCCTCTGTAAACAACTAGCATCAGTGTGTTTTGTCATTCTCAGAGCCTTACAATGCAGGATTATTAATCAGTTGTTAACATTAGGATTCTTAATAATAAAGTTACAAGTATTCAGTAACTGTAAAATGAATATGTACACCAACAGTCAAACATTTCACTACAGGTTTTTACCACTTTATCCCTGTCAAATAAAACAAGTCTCCTTTGTAATATATTCACAGTGCACATCCCAATGACTGTCAATCAATAGCTTGTTAAATATGTAACTGTTGTTTTGTGTTCAACATTATAATTGTATTAGATGTCTTTGTGTTGGTCAGTAGTGATGAATAAAAATAATACTTTCTGGCAAAATAGGCACTCAGATGGTGAATATACTGTAAATGTATTTGTTGCCAAGTATTTTAGTCAATTATTGCATGTATTTTAGTCAATTTTAAGCAAGTAGCATGCAAATGTAGATATATCTCAGTGTGTGCAAAACTTTTGATTAGTACTGTAGGGTGGCTGAAGAGTGAGTTTAAGAAGAAGAAGAATTATGAATTCTTGTTCTACTTCTTGTCTTATTATTATTTTATCACATTATTATTTTTAATACTATATATTCTTATTGTATTATGAACCTATATGTTTTGTAATTGTAAGAGAGAAAAATGTGTTGGTCCACTTATGGGCCCTTGCACTTTACAATATCACCCCACTCCTGATGCTGAGTCTACAGTGGCAGTGTTGGGAGGAAAAGGATGATTAGCGCACCTTCACTACTCTCTTCTGTCCGAGCTGAGGCTTGCCGTCCGGTCCCACAGGGTCTAGAATCACGCAGTACTGTCTGCTGCTCAGCGTGGTCACGCTCACCACACCCACCACCTCTTCAGCCACCGAGGGGATGTGTGCCTCTCTGTCCGCCACTGTCACCAGCCACTCCTCCCCGGTCCTCCTGTCTCGTCCACCAGCGTCCCGGAAAGGCCGGAGAGCACGCACATGCAGCGCACTCTGAAAGAGGCAGATCAAAGGGAATGAGTAGGGCAAGACAAACAGGCACGTACAAGCAGGTGGGTTCTCTTAATGAACAAATGATGAGCTTTTGGCTGCACTGAATAACCAGGAGAGAGAGAGAAGAGAGAGAGAAGAGAGAGAGAGAGAGAGAGAGAGAGAGAGAGAGAGAGAGAGAGAAAACAGAAAAAAGAAACGAGTAGATGATGGTAGCTACCTTGTCAGTGAGGATGAAAGCGTTGACAATATCGATGACCTCCTCATGTGCTCCAGGCAGGTACGCTCCCACCTTACACACCTGCCACTCCTCACCTGTCACACATTTCAATTAGTGTGGTGGCAGTCCAATGTATTTGATAAATTTTCTGTAAAACTCCTAATGATGTAATTATTACTGTTCTTGTTTCATGTAAATGAATCTAAAAATACTTTGCAGATGGCCGAGTAATGCTTAGTCGCTGCTAACTTTAAACAGCGACATGGAACTCCAAAAACTAAAGTCAAGGAAAGCCTCTGTCTCTGAATGTGAATCTGAATGCGAGATGTGAATGTGTGTATTTGCACTGGATTATCAGGGGTCTGATGAATGAACTATGACTAATGACAGGCTCAAATATGAATGTGTTTATACAGGCAATGATGTGTGTGTATGTCTTACCAGTTACTCTGCGAACTCCACTGCGGTCCTCTCCCTCTTTGCGTGCTCTGAGGCGAATGGCCTGGTTTTCTCTGATCACTGTGGCTTTGATGGTCTCCAGCACTACCACCTCCTTCCTTGGGATGTAAGTTCCTATGGGAAGTTAGTGGTCAGTAATCTTTCTAACATGTAGTGTTTCTCTAACATTATGAAATTCATATTGAAGTGACCAAATGTGTCTGTTTTCGAAGACTTCAACTACTACTAATTCATTTTCAAATTTTTGTCAAAAAAGACGTCAATGCCAAATGTACGGAACAACCCTAGAAAATGTCAGAAGCACTTCGGATGGATCATTCGGAGGACTTCAATGCTTCGTTTATTTCTGTCTCACAGCTGCACTGTGTTTATTTTTTCCCCCACATCTTTCATTTCCAGATTCTTTGGCCACTCCAACCAACATCATCTTTGTGTGTAGAGTCAATATAGACCATTTCCTGATTTTGAAGCTGTTGTTCATCATTGTTGGATGACTAAGGAAATTCGGCTTGTGTATCACCTCATATTAGTAGTCCAGTGAAACAAGACCATTTAAGTGTCTGTAATCAGTGAAGTGAACTTTGAAACATAAAATGCACAGGATTACTTATTTCTCTTCGATTTTACTGATAAGGGTTAACAACAGTTCCATGGACGTTTTGACAATATTATGTTTTCTTCTTTTGGCTATTCTACTCCAGCAAAGGTTCGAGTTTGGTGATGATAATAAAGGCAGAAAGTTACCTGGCCCCTCGAACAGCCATTCATCTCCAGCCACTCGCTTTTCTGCGTTCTCTTCCTCAAAGTCCAGAAGAGCCTGCAACCGCAGGGCTGTGTCGGGATACACAATCTGCAGTGGAGTCACATTCTGAAAGACATAAACAAAGAGAGAAAGAAAATATATTGATAAAGCAATTTGGTAGGAAAATTGAGCAGTAACAAACATTTGGAGTCACTTGCGATAATTTTAGTATTTCATTTGGTAACAACTTAGAGAACAAACACTGAAATAGGGAGACCAACACACAAATATATTCATTCATTATTCCAAATATGGGACCAACAGATTATCGAGTGATTTGGTTTATATTGGAATTTTCTATCCGCAAAGTCAAGTCATCTTGCCATAATGAATTTACCCGGCTCTCCTCTTTTAAACCATGTGTGAACTTCAATGCACATTTACAGCAAGCAAACGTACGCATTTATCTGCAACCAATTTGGTTTGATGTAACTGATAACCGTGATTCTATGGACAGCACCAATGAACAGTGATGTTAAACTTGTAAAAAACAGCAAAAGCAATGAACCTTCTGGATTTCTTCTCCTGGGTACAGGGGGAAAGGATCCTGGGCCAGGCGGATCTCCAGGTCAGCATGGCGAAGTTTAGCCTGTCCAGAAGTATCAAACTGAACACGGCCTTCATCATCGCGGGCTACTGGATTCAGAATCACACAGTAATGGCGGGGAGGGACCATAGTCATCCGAGTTGGAGGGAAGAGGACTCTGCGGGAGGATAAAAGAGGTTGGAGGAGTCACAAGGAGATGTCAGAAAGACGGGTTTACAACAGGACTTATTCACATATGCAATCTTTTTGCTGTTTTCACCATCATTTAATCATTTTTCATCAGCTTTGAAAAGGTGACAGAAAGCATTCTTTGAGTGATGCCTTTCAATGAATGGTTCTTCAAAAGAATCTTCAGTGTAAATCATGAAGAGATTCTTGGAAAAATGCTTAACTTGGTAAAGAACTTTATATTTATTAGTGGTGGGCCGTTATTGGCGTTACCGTGAGACTCTTATCGCGCGATAGAAAAAAAATATTGCCGTTAATCTATTCACAAAGTTGGTTTGGGTGCTGGGTCTATACTACACAAGCTATGATGACTTTCACCATGATATTTTAGAGCGGATGTATACCCAGCCACATTGCACTGTAGGGGGCGAGAGTGAGTCTTCGAACCTGTGTGTATGCCTACTGTGAAACAGGGACTAGGTCACCAGGACGGAAAGACAAGGGAGGCTTAGCCCCCAGGGCTGTAGGAAGGAATTAGCGTGTGTAGAGGGCTGAAAACTTTTCACCAAACCTTTCCTTTCACTTAAGGAAACAAGTAAAGTTAAGCAGTGATGGACACTCATAGTATTGTTCTGTTGAATGGAGTACAAACGACGCTACCAGAGAAATATTACTAAACGGGCTCTCGTTGCTACTCGCTAACAAGCAGCGCCGTGTAGCTTCACCTCGGTCCTAATGCCCGCCTGCTACCTACAGCAGCTTCAGTACATCATTTTAATTAGACTTATTATTTTTCATTTAAATTCATAATCTTGTTTCTATTTGTAAAGTGCGTATCTGCGCTCAGTGATATCTTGTATGAAATGTTTGGCTATATAATTTAAAAATAGTACAATAATGACTATATATTTAGGGTGGCTTGGAATCATTTGGGGTGGGGGCTTCAGACCATGCTGTGAAATTACCACATTAAACGTGACATACTAACATGGATGCAGCTATGAAGTCGCCGAGTTTGCTTTGTAGAAGAATTTTTTGAGGTTCGTAGAAGAAGTGAAGTCGGACTCTGAGTTCGAGAATTACAGGCGTTTATTGAGGCTTAGTCAATCTCCGCCCGGGCAGTTTCTGCAGAAAAAGCCGGGCGGAGATTGACTAA
>JBBPDC010000028.1:8009856-8029552 GCA_037974485.1 Hemigrammopetersius urotaenia
CAACTTGGGGTTAAGGGTCTTGCTCAGGGACCCAGTGGTGGTGTGCTGGAGGTAGGATTCGAACCTGTCACCTCTTGGTCCGGAGGCAAGTATCCTACCCACTGATGAGACTACATGAGACACTGGAGTTAAATAAGCTTCATCAATGCTGCTAAAACTAAAAGGAATGGACAACATGGGAATTTTGTCATTTGAAAATAGGCAGTTTTTACTTTTCTGGACATGGATAAAAAGCAGCAGGGCTAACTATGCTCTGTAGTGATCTGTAGTGATGTGTCAACTATGGGTGATACACATGATGGTCAGAAAAGCATACCATGACACACTGTAATGAAATATGTAATTTGTTACAATAATAATTAGTGATGCTCCGATCGATTGGCCGAAGATCGGTATCGGCCGATAATCACATTTTATGACTCGATCGGTACTCATTAAACTTGGCCGATCTTAGGAACTGGCATCAATGCGTGAGGGTGTACACGACGAGTGGGGTGTAAATGTTTTGCCACTGCAGTCGTGTCATCACGGGTGTGGAATTACTACGACGTTTCGAGAAACAATGAAAAATTCGCTATTTGCCGTTTATGTTCAAAAGAAATCTCACGTGGAGGCGCATTGTCAAACATTTAACACAACATTTATTTCAGTCTTACTGAGTTGAATAAAAAACTGAATACTGAATAAAAAAAGTTAATGGTGATCGGAGAGCTTACATATCAGTTACATAAACTTGAAGCATCAGAATCAGCATTGGTATCGGCCGATCACCATGACAAAAAATCGGTACTTGGTATCGGTGACAAAAAAAGCATCCCTAATAATAATAAATATGTCCCATGTAATACTGTCCCATTCTAACTTCAGCACAGTAAATGGACTGTATATTAAAGAGAACAGAAAAAAATCGACAGGCTACAGTAACAGTCCAGATGGCTACGCTATGAGAGTCTGGCAAGATGAAAGTGTAGGGACTTTGGTCCAGACAGTTAGGAACCGACAGAACACCCACTAGCGTGGACTGAACAATAACCTCAGCTGAACACGACAACATTATATACAAAGTTCTTACCTCATTGTTGGTCGCAAATTTTTCACAGGCTGTAACACATAGCTCCATAGTTTCAACTCTCATCTCCTCCGGCATATCTGTGTGCTGGAAAAGAAACAGGGCAAATATGGCGTTATCTGATGAATATGTCCACACCCTGGTTAGAACACAACACAGACAAATGAACAGGTAATCTCTCGCTCTTTGTTTTTTGTAGACACAATGGTAATTCTTACACTCACCCTGATCAGAGGAAAGCTGTGTAGTCTCTTGTAGTCTGCCTCCTCTTTCTTACTTTCCCCAGTTTCTGCCATGATGGTATCTTACTACAGAAACATACAAACATTAGAATACAGTTATGATGTAGAACAGAATCCCACAGACTTCATTCTGGTCTTTCTGCCTGAAGATAATATCAATCTAGGTGAACAGGGTTAGGTTTCATGCCCCTTGTCATTACACTACATTTACAGCATTTGGCAGACTCCCTTTTTCAGAGTAACTGAGGGTTAAGTGCCTTGCTCAAGGACACAATGGTAGAAAGAACCTGCAACTTTGTGGTTATCACCGTTCACAGGCAAGTGTTTTACCCACTAGGCTGTTACCACCCCATGTCTGTGCATAGAAAGCAACTAAACCTAAATGATAAATTATTTGGTGCGAATACGAGTGAAGCCGGCAGTGTACACCAGAAAACACACATATGAGAACTTTACCTCTGTACATGACTATTACTCACATTAGACATGTGGCTTTTTCCCCAGCCCTGCAGAGACCATGCACTGTACCTTTAGGCTGCCTTCTCAGCTCTAATACATCTGATGACTTAATATAGTCTTCTATAAGCTCATTTGACAAAAATCCCTGCAGTCCATGGGACCTTTAGAACTGGGACAGGAAGCCGGTCTAACGTCAGTACTCCCAACCGACAATGTTTTCGCACAATTAACCTAAAGAGCAAACACTAGAATTGCAAACAACAGAATAAAATAATCTTCTAATACTTCCACTGTCCATTTGCTAAAACTAGATGAAAATGTTACCTTTCTGTAAGCTAGGCTACATAGTTCCTTGCTAGCGAGCTAAAAAAGACGATAGGAATAAATGTACCATTAGCAACAAGCTAAGTTTTCACAAAAAAAGCTTCTCTAAAAAAAACAACACGGGGAAAAGTAAAGGTATAAAAGGAGAAGAATTAGAATGTGGCGGTAGCTAAACTTGCTAAGCATAAAACTGGAACGGATCTGCACATCAGCCAACTAGCAAAGTTTGTTTTTAGCTCAATGCTAATGAGCTAACCTTGCTATCTAGCTCGTCCCGTTAACTTCGAGCAATAAGGTTATGCATCGAAAACAGAGCAAAACGGGTACGTGTAATTTTTTTAGAAAGATATTAATGTTAACTGTTAGAATTAAACCTTACCACCGTTTTGTTTAGGGAAGAAATAAACTTACCTTAACTACTGTTGACATGGAGACAAGCCAGCCATAGCAACCACTGAGGAGAGAAACCCATGTGATCTCCCTCTTTCCGGCGTACATCTGTTGAATGTTTGGAACGAGGACGGTCGTTTTTTTGTGTGTGTGTGTGTGTGTGGATCTGGATAATAAGCAGGATTTATTCCATTCTAACGAAGAGTTAAGTTGCATTATGAATATTTTTAATTTATGTTTTACATAATTTTCAAAATACCTCATAGCCAATTACAGCGTGCACTGCAAAGGAGCAAGTACTGGGAAACACCTGTTTTCTAGGGTTTCGGCTTAGCCCCAAGGCAAACTTAGTGCTTCAGCATACCAAGATATTTTCAACAACTCCATGCTTCCACCTTTGTGGACAGTTTGGGGAAGAACTTTTCTATTCTAGCATGACTGTGCTGCAGTCCATAAAGACATGATTGGATGAGTTCAGTGTGGAAGAACTGAACTGGCCCACACAGAGCCCTGAACTCAACCTCATCCAGCACCTTTGGGATGCACTGGAATGGAGATTGCAAGCCAGACCTTTTCATCCGATATTACGTATCTGAATGCAATGTCATTTAATTCCCTGTTGTAGGTGTAGTGCTCAGGCGTCCTGCTACTTTGGTCCATGTAGTGTACTACTCATGTTACACTCTAAACCTTTAGTTTACTTTACCTTCTGTTTACTGCCACGACAGGCACACTCATGTCATTTTATTTGAAATGGTTATCATTTACACTAACACTTGCTGTGTTACAAGTTGCACCGTGGCCCATGGAGAAACGTCTCAGCACACTATGTGCATGCACACAGCTCCTGATGACAATAAAGTAGCCTTAAAAAGGGTAGTCAATAATCAGAGCACAACAAGCAAAAGCAAAATTCAGTTATTTAGAGTGTGGAAGGGAATTAACCTGGCCAATCAGATTGAGACACAGATGCCCCAAGGTGAGACGGATCACAGCTTTGCATTTACCTGTACACCTTCACATTATTATATTCAGTCAGAATAAGTAAACAATACATTAAGAACTAGATATAAGTAAATCTTATCTCTCAACTGTAGTAAAAGCCCCTGACCCTTTGGCCTAGTTCGATCAGTATTCCTTGGTTATTCTTGGGATTCCAGTACCAGAGTCACTCACTGGTTAGCGAGGTAAAGAGGTTTAGCAGTTGAGCAAATTGTGCCAGTAAATGTCTCTGTATGAAGTTCACTAAAAGATGCATAATGGACCTATTATGTTTTAGAATCACTATATTTGTCTGCATTGTGTAGACTGACACCAGGCACTCTACCTCATTTTTAAAAAAAAATAAACCCATGCTGTAAAATGTGGCGGTGTGTTGGATTATATGGGATTATTCATTCATAGATGGCTCAACATGGTCTAATCCCTGAAGGAATTATTACATTTTATAAGATTAAGGAAACTGTACCAGTAAATGGTAACATTTGGATTCAGTTCCACCTGGGCATTAAAGAAACAAAGAGAGAGAGTGAGATTGAAAGAGAGATTGAGAGTAACGTGTCCTCATTTCGTGCAAAGTAGGTCTACACTGTGACCTGGTACATGAATTGTGTGTTATATGGCTAGCTTAAAAGTGACACACATCAGATCCCACCGCAATTTCAGCACGTATAACCTAGTTTTCTTTAAAGTGTGAGACTCTTACATTGTGATAGAAACAGAACAAAAACTCCAAAAGAGAAACATCCTCATATTTGAACCAACCTAGCATTTGAACCAACCCTTAATTTCTGAGTTCCAGTTAGAAAATGACATAACTTTTGTTTTGAAACCGACAAAATATATTGATGCACTGTTGTACTCATGTGTCTGATACATGCTCTGAGGCCATGCGTTTTTGGATTTGCGCTTGGGTAATAGATAAAACCCAAGATCAGGATCTGTTGACTTATGCTGCATCTTTATTCAAGTAAGATTATGTAAGATTATGGGCTAAGTATAGTTCTGAATCAGATGTTACAGAGTTGCTGTTCTCCAGCCTACACACATGATGCTCTCACACTCCAATCGTGCTGTTTTGTAACAGGCAGTGTCCAGAGACTGTATTCCTCCCACATCCTTTTCCCAAATGAGCCAGTCTCTTCGGTACTATCTGTCACTCAGCTCTCATTGCACATTGGTGGCACACGAGCAAAAACTGAACTAACAGTTTAAAGGATAGCAGCAAGAACATTTAGGAGGAACAAACATTTAAAATGCATCAGTTCCTTTAGGCAAACTGTACTTACTGAACCTCTGGCCTGTTCAATTTGCACTTGACTCTGTGAATACATTAGAACCAAAATAGGGATGTTTTCACCGTGGTCGCAGTTAAGAAGCCTTGGCCCTGGCATAGATCTGCAATGAACCTAATATCAGGTAAGCCTTAAGGTGAAAATAATTAACATCTTGCATTGAACTGCTTAATCTGCTTTGCTGTAAGTCTGTTAGTTGGAAAGGATTGCATGATCAAGCTCTACTCAATCTGCGCTCCTTCTGCGAGATGGAGAGGCCATGAGGAGGGTAGGAGAGCGATAGGAGGGCTGTAAATGGGCTCAGAGTGAGAGACAGATTACATGAGAGAAAAACAAAGAGACACAATGACAGACAGGCAGACAGAGAGACATACAAACAGACAAAAATATGCCTGGAGATCACTTGGGCTAGCACTTCTTTTCTCGCTTGCTTTTTGAGGCACAGATAGTCATTATCATGATTGAATCTGCAGTCTAATGCATACACAAACAAGCACACACACACACACTGTCAGCCTCACAGGATGCAGCAGGTTATAAATAGAGGCAGAGCGGGAGGGTGAGAGACCACATTAGTGAGGGTTAAGGACTAAAACACAGATGTATGGCAGGCGTCTGGGATCTGGGGGTGGTTCTTTTTACCACTTATTGGATTGTGCAGCCTACCTGAGCCCTAAACCTGCTCATCCCCTACGGCATGATAACTTTAATGTCTTTGTGCGGCAGAGGAGGATTGAAAAGTGCAGCAACGGCTTTCAGTCTGGCTTGCTTAGGCTTCATGCAACACCATGTAATATTTGCAAGTGCACATTGTATGGAGGTACATAAACACTCATTGTCCATTCTATCAGGTAGAAGCACCAGACAGGTGCACTCTACCCATACAAGTATACAATTACTAACCCTACAATTAGTATAAATAATAAAGTATACGCAGACCAGTCACGTTAAAATCACTGACAGCCGAAGTGAATAGTACGGATTATCTCATTACAGTGACACCTGTCAAGGGTGGCATTTATTATGCAGCAAGTGAACAGTCAGTTCTTGACGTTTAAGTGTTTGAAGCAAGAAAAATGGGAACGCATAAATATCTGAGTGACTTTGACAAGGGCAAAATTGTGATGGATAAACAACTGAGTCAGAGCATCTCCAAAACAGCAGGTCTTGTTATTATGACTTAGGCTGTGACATTCAGTTTGGGGCATGACTTTGTTAGGTATTTTTCTTTCTTTCTTAGATGTAGAAAAAAATATGTAAATAATGATTCATTCTGAACTGAACCTGGAGTCCATCACATCACATGTTTGGCAAAGAAACTCCAAAGAAGTTAAATATCAAGTAAAAGACTGTGGTATAAAATGTGTGGGGTCTGGACCCATTGCATTTTTTTTTACAAAGCAAAATAGGAAGATCAGCTTTCTGTCAGATATATGCAATTATTGCAACGCATTTAAATGAACTATTTAAATGACAGATTTGGCTAAAAGATATTAAAAAAATTAAAACGGCAACTATTCCCAGAAAAAAAGGCTCTTTCAAGAGTAGGAAAAGACCTAACAGTCGTTGTATAACTGAGGATTTATTAGGTTCACAGCCTCCCTCAGTACCCTCTGGGCTGACATCCAGCTTTTACCAGGCAGTTTATGCTCTTACACTTCTTGTTGTGTACAAACTCTTTATGATGGGTCTAAATCAATTCTAAGTCTAAGTCCCAAGTCTTTTGGATGATAAATGCAATAGTCATTTTTAGTCTTTTCAAGAAGACAGACAGAACCCATGTTACACTTAATTTATGACGATACTAAGAACATTTGAGCCTGCAGTATCACCCCTGCCTGTGCTCCAGATACGTCCTCTTGGGACAGCGAGGAAAGGAAAGCTGGGTCAGGTGATAAAATGACAAATGACAAAGTTGTTAAAGCCTTGCGAATTGTCGCAAGCAGCACATTTTTAA
The DNA here is from genome assembly GCA_037974485.1 of Hemigrammopetersius urotaenia. Classification (NCBI taxonomy): domain Eukaryota; kingdom Metazoa; phylum Chordata; class Actinopteri; order Characiformes; family Alestidae; genus Hemigrammopetersius; species Hemigrammopetersius urotaenia. Next base: position 8,016,592 of record JBBPDC010000028.1, read on the forward strand.
CACGTTTGTGACGCAGCTTGTTATATGAGCACCATGCTTTCAGTGCATCACATGATCCTAAATGGTTCTGACATGCTTGCCTTTGTTGCAATGTGTCAAGAAATGACAGGACGGTTACTAGGTAACGCACACAGGTCCCGGTGCATGTGTGTGTTTCTTGCATTGTCAGGTGGCCAAGGCCACGGGAGGAAAGAAAGAGAAAGGCTTCGCGAGAGTGAAATGAATTTTACTCTTCATAATAACTCAAGATTTTCCACATTTGGTCGTCCAGTTAGGTAACACACAGCGACAGAATGCAAGACATGGCCTGAACAAGTACAGAAGGATATAAAAGTAGTCAAGTTTGAAACGGTATAGAAAAAAACAACCCAAAACAAAACAAGCAAAGAGAGAAAGCTGCATATCAAACATATTCTTGCTTAAAAAGGTTTTGTAGCTTCCGAAGCGACCCAGCAGACCAACGATTTTTTTCCCCTTTAAACAGGCGCTTTTTTTTTCCACACCAAGTATACGACAGCACAGTGACCACAGATGTGCAAATGCTGCACAAACAACAGGCATCACCTTCATAACAGCGAGTGTGCCAGACATCAATGAACTCCAGAGAAGAGAGTCAGTGTAGAAACTGGACAGAATAAAGGATACAGCAGTCAAACAAATCCATGTCAGGTCATTTCAGTTCAGCTGTCAGGTTATGCCCCTCATGCTGCATGCCCCTGCTATTTTCACATTCACTCACAAATAATGTGCTAAACAGAATCTTCTTGGCGTTTTCTGTTATTGTCCCAAGCATGTCTACACCAAAGGTATGGCTGTTGCTGGTGCAAGTCCATTGCTGGCTGGTGTTCGTGGTTCATTTTCAGACTTTAGACCTGTGCTTGAGTACATTCTGATCAGTATAGAGACAATATATGACACTTTATATGCAACACATAGTATACTGTATGATACATTTCATTATGTGATTTCACAATCTTGAATTGTACACTGTACTGTGCAAACATTTTAAGCGCTAAAAAAGAAACGTTATCTGGGCAGTAAGAGACTGTTACTCGGAAAAAAACACCATTTATAATAAATAAGAAAAATAAATTAATTTTATGTATGTCAGTGTGTTTATCATTCAAACTATTTCCATTTCTATTGTTGTGGCAACCCCATCACATTCTCCACTATCTGACTTGGCTGGTCAATGCTTCATTATGTTAATCCATTAATTGTCTGGCCATGTTGTGAAGAAATTCTTTATCCCGGCTCAAATTATATAAACTACACCTTTGAAAAACAGGAAATCTTGGTTACTAAACTACTGTTTGTTTGCATTTAGTGTTATGTTCAAAGTTCTATGTCATGAATTGTCACTTTTGTGAAATAACAAAAAATACAATTCACAGCCTGGTCCATACAGTCAATATATGGGAACAAAGCCTGGTTTAATCTCACTGTTTTTATGGAGTCATCTCATTTAGTGTCCATTCTGTCATTCGTGAACAGACCACAGCACATAGTGTGAACAGCATGAAATATTTCCTCTGCATTTAACCCATTCACCAAGTGAAGCAGTGGGCAGCCATGAACACGGTGCCCGGGGAGCAGTGTGTGGGGACGGTACCTTGCTCAGGGTACCTCAGAAGTGCCTAGCGGTCTTGGGAATCGAACCCACGACTTTCTGATTGAAGGACGAATGCCCTAACCACTAGGCTACCAGCTATCATTTTAGCCCCACCTACAATCATTAAAGTTATAAGGAGTGTTTCAGCCGACTGTTTTTAGAAGGCACAATACAGGGCAGCCAATCAGAAAAGAGATCATTTACAGCCTGGGATAAAGAGGATATAGAGAGGTTGGAAAATAGTCAGATTTGGGCTTTGCAAATGTGAACCATCATGATAGAAAGATCAGATCTAAGCAGAAATTGGACTTGATCAGTAAGGCTGGTAACATGAATGAAGTCTTTTGCACATTTCCATATATTCAGTCACATTCATCAAAAATATAAATTGCAGACATTAACAATGATGGTGCATGGAAACACACTTCATAGATGTATGGAATGTTTCTGTAGGTGCTTTTTAGAAGGTCACATTTTAAACTGCTGAAATGTTAGGAAAGAGTTCCAGAGACTACTTAATATACATAGTCAAAACATGTCATCACCATATTCATATAACATTAATTCAGTGGTTTGTGTTTTTTCCAGATATGTGCGCATAGTATTGCTCATTTATACCTTAACTTATAAATAAAAACTGGACAGAATCATAAATCATACTGTAACAAGATCTGTTTTTCTGTTTACACAAAGGAAAGCCTAGTTCCTCACTAAGCTCCCCAGTCTGATTTGACCAATACCAGCCTGTTCTCTTGAACACAGCTGTAGAAACAGGGTGGCATAAAGAATTACAAACTGTACTAAGAAAAAAAAACCAAAAAAGGTACAGTACAAAAATGATAGAACATAAATAAACAGGTTAACAATAAGAGTGGTTAGACCCTTACCAATGCCATCATAGTAATAAAAAGGAACATTCCTCTACCATGGAATATTCCCTTCTGAATTCTCTGTAAAAAGTAAACTGTCAGGATCACTTTCAGGGCTAAAGATGCCTTCCTTTTTCTCTTATGTGGTACAGAATGCCCTTCAACATAATCAAATGTTTCTGTCAACCAAACAAAAGACCAAAATGTCCTTTACATTTGACTCCAGGTAACCGTTTCCATTCAACACAGGCATCCCAAAGCCCTCTCAAACTTTAAAGAGATACCTATACAGAAGTAATGGCTGATAATGACAGTGTCTCAGCTGATCTAACCTTGGACTAATCACCCACCCGTGTGTGACCCCCTGCTGACCCCTCACTGCCGTACACTGGAGTGATGGCTGCAGTGTTCGGCTGGCTGCTTGGTAACCCCTCCAAACACCTCCACCTCACGGCTGTTCCAGGGGACTATGTTACCCAGCATGCCCGTGCTGCAGTGGGCGAGGGCGTTGAGCTCAGCGTGAGTAAGCACTCGGTCCCACAGGTTGAACTGAGAGAGGTCTCCCATCAGAGCCCGCGAAGCCACGAAGCGAAGCCCACCCATGGAACTCTGCAAGAGAAGAGATTCAGACCAACTATAAAGGCTGCAACATTTCACAGTGCTTAAGTAAAGCGGCCCTTTTAGTCACTTGTGAACACCACCCTGAACAGCACACAGTGTGAGCAGTGTGAAATTCTTTCCCTGTATTTAACCCATTCAACAAGTGAAGCAGAGGGCAGCCACCAAGGCAACATCCAGGGAGCAGTGGGGCCACTAGCGGTCCTTGGATTCAAACCCACAGTCTTCTGACTGCAGGGACAACTCCCTAACCGCCAGGCCACCGGCTGTTTGGCCAAAATCAGTGACATAAACTGATGCCCTTGAATCAAATGTCCATGTGTTGGCTGCTATGATCATTTCTAGAAACATCAAACACTTTCTTTCCTTATTTATAGATAACAGTATGGCATACAGTGTCAGAGGCCACATAAAATGGGTCAGTTTGATATTATTAACTAGATGTGGTTTGCGGCAAGTGTGTGATTGCGAGGGTTTGATGATTTAGGCATGCAGTTTGCTAAAATGTTGATCATAAGCTGCCACTTGTCAGCGACATTATTCATGAAGCTCTAATGAAAAACGAAATAAGCAAAAATCAGATATCAAACATGTCGGATTGACTATAGGAGGGGGAAACTGGGCATTTGTGTGACTTTTTACCTCAAAATAACAAAATAATAAAAGGTAGAGAAAATTATATTGTGGAGAAGGAAAAATTAATTATGATTAGAACTACAAACAAATGTACATGTTTAATGCAAAATGTCCTTATAGAGCTTTTGCCCGATCTTAACTGATCTTTTCTAATAGATTTTTGTGGATATTTCCTTCTTATTTCCCACTGTCCTTTAGGCCAGTGGTCAATAAAACCCAGGCTTAAAAGCACAAGCCCAATAAAAGTGGGAAAAGCACAGTGGAGCTGGACAGGGAAGTATTTAATGAAAGCATGAGAAAAGAGGAATTTAATGAGGAAGGGATTAAGATAAGAGGAGATATGCACAAGGGAGGAGAGTGTGGATGGAGGGCTGAGGGTTACAGAAGCCCTGAGGGATTCCAATTCCAATTGATTTTTGTTGGTGAAACAGGAGGCTTTGAAGAACTGCCATGCAAAAAGAACTAACTAAAATAATCACTGAACACTCAGTAATAACAGAAAAAACAATAAGGAAACATGAAGTCTCTGTTTTTGTTTACTTCATTTAGTACAAACCTTTTGGCATCTACTGGCAAATGATGATCTTTTATTTATTATTTCTTTTTTTATTGATTTATATTTGGTGATGTTCGCTTTACAGCCGTGACCATTCTGTGGAAATGCTGTGCATAAATAAAACCCCTGCAATTTAGGCCATGTCCTCACGTACATGGGTATTTCTGAAAACGAGCTCAAGCTCAAGCGTCCTTGAGCTTGGGAAAGGCGCTATATAAATAAAAATTATTATTATTATTATTATTATTTTCTGCTTATGTTTTTTTTGTTCAAATCGCGTCCACATGAGCACGTTTTTTAAAACACAATTGCAAAAACGCTTTCAAAAGGATACCAAGGCAGCAGGTGGCGATATAACCTTAAACCGTATAGCATTGGTGACCAATCAGAAGCCTTGGAGGGGGTTGTCATTACCAGAGACTGTCTGTGTTGAATATAACAGCATCCGTAGCTGACTCTGACGTTTATATCCTTCATACTGGATGCGCATGAGTATAAACATGGAAAAACTTCTAACAAGGTTGAGAGCAGTAGCACTACACCAGGCATTGTAGATGAAAACCTAATGTAATCATACTGTGACACCATATGCAAAATCTTTGCCAGAGTTTTTAAAAACCTCAGGTTTAACTGACCCAAAACGCCGTTTACGTGTGGACGAAAGGCCAAAATGCATAGAAAAGCCTCCGTTTTCAGAAATACTCATGTACATGTTGACATGGCCTTAGATTTTTGGTGCCAACTTAGCATTTGTATTGACATATGCCCAAAATATATTGACTGGCCAAAAAATATCATGTATTTCCATTTTTCCATTTAAACAGATGAAATTTGTTCTTTACATAGCACAACACTTTCTTAATGAATGAACAAAGAGAAAAAAAATGCTTTACATTAAATTACATTAAAAAACCTTACCCTGTAAAGTATTCATTTATTGACAGTGATGATTTAAACACATATACATACACCAAAGTACAAATATTTATGATAAGAGAAGCAATATTTAATTTGGCAATGCCGGCCGCTGTTTATGCCAAGGACCAGATGGACTAGTACAAATGGCTCATATACATATATATATGTGTGTGTGTACTGTATATGACATGTAAAAACTGCATGCAGTGAGGAAGTGCAGCCAATTGAGCAATTATGAGCTGCCATGCTGAAAATCTGGTCACCCAGAACGCGATCCAGGCAATGACTCACCTGTTCCTGGCCCAGGACGAGTGTTCCTCCAGGCCGGATGGAGTGACGGGTTGCCAGGTCCTTCCCCTCACCTTTCAGCTTGCCTCCTAGGTAGGCGTGCCACACTCCAGCTCTCCTGTTCCAACTGACACACACATGCTGCCATGCACCCACTGTCAGGTTCAGGGTGAACTGCGCCACCTACGGGAGGGAAGAACAAATCTATTAAAAAGCAACTTCACCTGAAGTGTGCAATATTTTTTTGGCACACTCTTTCTGCGAGATCGCTTCACTGGGTGCATCCCTACGGCTGCATAAATACTTGCATATTAATCTATTATAACGAGACCCTACGGGTAAGAGACTGAATCTCATTAATACTTAATCTCATGAGTTCCCATTATGTACTATTTTGAGGAGACATGGCCTCGGGGGTGCACTTTCCACAGGAATCCTGTCAACACCATGCTGAAATGCAGCTTCCAGTTTAGAATATAACAAGACAAAAATCTAGTAGAAGTATGTGCAGGAGAAGTATGTTATGGGTATCATGGGTTCATTGTCATGCATGGATTTTGTGTGATAGTAAGTAAACCTGGGTAAAATTTCATTCTGTCTATTTATGCTGGAAAACTAATCGGACCTATTCAAAATCTTCATAATGACAGTGTAATAGACACATGTTCTTACACATGCACTCACCCCACATGGAACAAGGAACAGGATGAATAAAGGCTGAAGTGTTACTTCAGTCGCTGGTCCAATTAAACACAGGCCAGCTGAGCAGTCTTTGCGACTGAAGCTCCTGCTGTGCCTTAATAATAAATGCTCTTTCAAAGACACTTAGATCTTTTCCTCTAGCCACCCTAATCTGCTTAAGGTCTGCTGGTCTTGTTCAGCATTCTTATACATCACTCAGAGCACAGGAGGATGTTAAGTGCTTAATTGTATCAGTTCACCTGTCTGGAAACACCTGCACTCATTTATTCAGGTCTGTCTTTTAATTTGTCAGCCATCTGTAGATTAGCATCACATGACATAAGCTCTCTCGGAAAACAAATGATTTCACATTCCGCAGCAGTGGCTTGGTCCGTACCTCATTATTGATGATGAACTCAATGGGGCCATGCACCAGCTGCTGTAGGCCCAGTTCATGACTCTGCTCTGACACTGCGTAAGAAAATCCAGTTCCCAAGACACTCTGCAAAGGTCTGAGCCACACGCAGGCGGTGAGGGCATGAAGGGCTGGGATGGAGTGCTTCACCACGGCGTACGTCAAGCTGCTCCTCGTAGGGAACGAAAGTTTATAACTCTCTGGAAACCTGTTCTCAGACATACCTGCCGCAGAGACATAGGCAAACATATACTTAGGAAATTCACAAAGTTAGTGTACATATTATCACATTCGAGACAAATGAATTGTGTTTTTATACTTGCTACTTACGGTACAAAATTTTCATGAAAAACTGACCTTTAAAACAGTGCCATACATTAAAAGTGTTTTCCTTTTGACTATAAAACTGCCATTTAGTATATCTGTTTTAAAGGAATGACAAAAATTCAGATTAACAGTGTTTTTGTATTTAAGGTGTAGGTGGTCAGCCAAGAAACGTTTGGCGTCCAAATTTTGCTTCTTAAGTTTAATGTATTACACTAGAACTCAATAGTCTAATCATACGTTAGCAAACATTACATAACAATGTCTTGATGTGGTTGATGACTATGTATATATATATATATATGTGTGTGTGTGTGTGTGTGTGTGTGTGTGTGTGTGTGTGTGTGTGTGTGTGTGTTTGCGTGTGTGTGTGTGTAAATTGATTAAATCCTTGGTTTAATGTTGCAGTTACATATTGCTATATCTCTCAAATGCCCAGATATATCCTCACCATCTCTAATCACCCCAAACCTCATTAAAACCAACCAAATCAATGCTGTGCTCGATGAACAGATTTGCAGAAGAGAGAGAGATGTACTGGAACGTCTATTTAGAGCTGCTCTAAGGGTGGCGAAATATTGAACAGTTTCTACATAATTGATCCAATGTGTTAATGAAGTAGTGTTTTCCCATCAAATCGGCCTGTTCTCAAAACAGTGATTACAGACTCTGAAAGGGCCTTTGAAATACTATCTTTAGGTTTCACTTCACACCTCTTTTTATTGTCAATAATGAATTTGATTATTTGTTTTATTTTGTGTTTCATATTATTTAAGATAGCACATTCAATGAATTCAGTAATGCTACTCTATGCTCAAAGAATGCCTTTCTAACTGTATATAGGTTTTGGCGGACAGTTGTATTCTATTTTCTACTTTTAAATTATATTAAAGGGTCAATACCTTTCACCCAGGGAGGCTACAGGGCCATAGCTATTTTTATGGGAATGTTAGATAATGAAAATACATGGCCTGCTATCCTTTACCCATTTTCAATCTCAGTTTCTCTCTCTCTCTCTCTCTCTCTCTCTCTCTTACCTTGCTCGAGGCTACTGATTCGCTGGTGGACAGCATCCAGGCCTTGGTCAATGTGCTCCTGGTGTTTCTGGGTCTCCTTGCGAAGGGCTTTTCTCTCCTCTTCCAGCATCTTCATCTTTCTCTTCAGCTCTCCCTCCAAATCCTCCACTTTCCTCTGGGCTGTCAACCCCTGACTCTTGGTGGCACTCTGTAATCTGCCTGTGCTTTTCTGTCCAGACTCAGTGTGGTTGTGAGCCAATGGGGTCATTTCTGACTGCATATAAAAGAACATACTATTGTTACTGAGCTCATCTTTGTTTCTCACATCACTGAGAAAGAGTTGTTTAGCAAAAAAAAAAAAATCAAATTTACAAAGATCATCAGTTTGGTGTCTTGCACTAGATATATGGGCTAAACCCTTAATGTACATTTATCGTGCAATAATTAACACTGTGCAAATAGCATGCCTAAATGATAACACATGATATAATCTGTCTTGAGTAGAAAAGAAAAGTACAATTTCTGCTTTTAGTGGAGGTCCCTTGGTTCAATTATACATTTTTGTTCAATTTTACCGACAACTAGATCTTCATCTTCAAAGGTGAGCAAACGATCTCAACACAGATGTGCTTGGGGAGATGTGTGAACTGTTTTTACAGAAGGGTCTCACATTTTGACTCTTTTCTCACCCCGCATTGCTCACTAGCAGCTCAACACAGAGTCAGAACATTTTGCAAACAGAGCCAACAGTTTATCCCGTAGCAGAGTCATGGTGAAACATATTTTATTTACCCAAATTTACGAAAAAGATCCAATTTGGATTCCATTCTATTACTTGTAACTGGCCTGCAGAAAGAGGGTTTGTAATCTCAGACTTGCTTATGTAATTTATGACACTGTATGGACACTGTATCTATACAAATGGACAGAAATGGCTTTTACTACTGTTTTAGTTAAGTGACAGTCCATTTTTATATTTGAGAATCCATAAAACATTTTGAGCCAAGTGTGATGATTTAAGCACAGTTTGCCTGATGCTAATTGGCAGTGCATTAGATTCCATTACTTTAGCCTCATAGTGTCTGTGCTAAGATAAAGAGGTGCACCAAATAAGCCATGACTGGTTGACTTTGGTGGAGGATAAGTGTGTCCCTTTTTTGCTGTTTTGTGTCATTTTTGTCAATTCAGTTTGGATTCTCCAGCACTTTTCTGATAACAGAAAACTAGTAAGGGTTTTTTGTTGCTGCTCACTTGCCATTTTCAGTGAGTTTTACTGAACATATTAAAGGCAGTCACAATCACTTCCATTGCTGGGTTAAACCAAAGAGTAACAGTAAACACATTTCCAGGCATTTTAACTTGTTGCCTTTACATTTATGTATAAGGAAGATTTCTGCATACTCAGCTCCAGCCACGCTGCAACATCAGCTGGTGTTTATGACGATGAAAACCCACCATTACCCCACACTGCAGCAGCTTAGCCATGAAATTACACTTCATCTCTTCAAAGCTCAGAATCATAATGTGTTTTCAGCTGCACAACCCCCCCTCCCTCCACATGATCACACACTGTGGTCATGGATCAATGTGATATAGCACTCTACCTGTCATTATGGTCTTAAAGTATTGGCGCTGTGCCTCGCTTTGCCGTACGCCTCTTAGAGATTGTGACATTTTGTTGATGATCCACTGAGGGTTTTTCATTAGAGGAAGAGGAAGCCCTTCGTTATTGATCTCTCACACGACTTTAATCACGCAAGCTGTGGCGTAAGAGCCCAGCCACTGCAGTGTGGTGATAAAACACTGAAACAGCAATGATGTCTCTGTCTGAAGCCAACGAAGGCTGCAGAAGTGTAAATCTACCTCTGCCCTGCGCTCCGTGAGCAGAGCACAAATGAGCTGGAGTCTGCAGGGAGCTGAACTTTACAGCTGCTTTATAACCACCCATGTTGTTAATTACACACGCAGGATCTGTTAATGTAAACTCGTTTTGGAAACGCACAGTCACTTGTCCATTATATGGCTAAAGAGTAGAACTGCATTCCGCTTTAATAAGATTTACTGTAAAAATTTGATCATCTAATTGCATTTAGCTTTAATATTATACATTTAGAGAACTGGATTCAGTTTTTACCATTGTTCCATTTTTAGTGTAGCAGGATATAACTGCATCCATGGAAAAATTCTGACCAAACCTGTTGTTTACCAACAAGACACTAAATTGTTGTCACACCCACAACCTATTTCAATTATAAGAGAATCATTTAAATTGGACAAATCTATTTGGACAAATCTAACCGTTTTGTTTTGTCTAATTAATGAATAAATATAATGTATTACTTCTATTCACAGGTTTCAAGCAGGTGTCCAGCTTGAGTTAAACCTGAATTTTAAAATGTTTCATTAATTAAATGGTGACTGAATAAAGCCAAGCAGAGAGGTTTAATGTAAAAACTTGCAAAGGGAGAATTAATACAATGGTTACAGGAACCAGGCGTCTTAAGAGATGCCTCTAAAAGCTCCCTCGCTTAAAGTTATTATATTTAATGTTTGGAATAAGCTGCCTGATGCCTTGGAGATTGTTTGAGAATAATCTGATAGACAGTTTTTGGTCAAAACATATTTTTATAGCAGACAAACACACGCAGACCGATAGACTAAGTAGTCCCTAAAGAAATATTTTTCTGGATTTACCATTATTTTACTATCTAAAAACAAGATTACGTTCACTTGTGGTTTAGCCTAGTAAATAAAACATTCCCCACAAGTGGAAAAACCCTTTAAGACTAATCTTGTCCTAAACTGTAGTGTTAATGGCAATGTACAAATCCATTTTGCTCCAAGATCAGGCTTTAACCTGTTAACCCTTGCCGTGCCAGATCAGTATTCATAGAACTCTGTGCTGAATTCAAAGAGCTTTATTTAACAGAATTCTATAAAGTGGTTTTCAACCAGTACTTCTAATTCAGCTTTACAGGGGATCAATTCAGTACTAAAGGTGTTATCACATCATTAAAATCAGTTATGTCCAGCCTCCAGTGTGACTTGACATCCACTTCGCCTGATCCAGTCAAATGGCATCACCCCTGTTTTGTTTTTGCCAGCAACTGTGATGACATTTAATAATATGGGAGCGCTGTTCACAATAGAGTCAAGGGCATCCAATGCATTACTTTGTAATCAACACTGAAGATAAACAAGTGGCTGCCCCTCTTCACCTCTAATCTCTCTGTCCTCTCTTATATGTGCAGTATGGTTGAACATCATGTCCATAAGACACATGGCATCACCAGTTTTTTCACTTACATTTGGCCATAACTGCAATGACATTTAGTGATATGGAAATGATGCTCACAGTAGAGTCAAGGACATTCATATCATTACTTTTATATTCAACAATGAAGATAGACAACCCTCCTCACCTCTAGTCTCTCTATTCTCTCTTTCATGTGCAGGATGGCTCTCTCCAGCTCCTCCACGGCTCCTCCTCGCCCTTCGTCCCCCATCATACCCCTCTCCCTCTCCTCCTGCACCACCGCTCCTCCTCCGGTCCCCTCGCACTCGGCCAGTTTACCCGTCAGCTCACGGATGGTTCTGCGGTCGGCGCGGATCTCCTCCTGCTGTCTCTGGGCGGTGTGGCGGAGCTCCTCGGCTGCGGCTCGCAGGGAACCCCATTCCCCCTCTTCATCCTCCTGCTGCTGGTCCGCCTGGACGGCCTTGGGCTCGCACTGGCCCGGCGGGACTGGGGTGCACAACAGGCGGCTGTAGATGACCCTCTGCTCGCTGCCCACGCCCCCGGTCAGCCCGTAGAAAGTGGGCCCCTCAGGGCCACCCGGAGCCTCTGTGGCATGGAGAGCATCCAGAGCCCCAGCCCGCGCCACGGAGCCCGGGGAGAGGGGAGCCGGAGGCGGGGAGGAGGAACGGTTCTGGGTGAGAGGTGGAGCCGCAGGAGAGCCGCTATGGACCGCGGCGATGATGCAGATTACAGCGCCGATAAACGCCACCATCCCGGCGGCCAGGATCACAACGATGAACTTCAGGGTGGCGGTTGAAGCAAGCGATAAATACGAGAAAAACAACAAAAAGACAAACAAAACCGATAGCTTTTTAAGACGTAATTTTGAAATACGAGAGTGAAAAAGTGACAGCGACAACAAAAAATATGAAGAAAAGAGAAGAAACGTGAGTGATTGCTGTCAAAAATAGGGGAAAAAAAAGACAGCTTTCTAAAACAAAGAAACTGGTTGTTAAAAAAAGAGCTTTCTAGAACGAAAGAAAACAAAGCGTAAGTGCTCAACTACTCCCGTTACATCTCCCTCAGTGTTGGAGATGATAGGTCAGGAACGGCTGCTCTGCTCCAATGCTGCCCGCTGAAGTGTACCCAAGTCCGTCAGAGCAGCGCCCCCTGCCCGCGCCTCTCCCTCCACACGGAGCAAGCGGAGACCACAACAGTGGGAGGGGCAAAGGGTAGGGGGTAGGCCAATACGAGCTCGAGTTCAGAGCTGCTTTGAGAAATCTCCGCCCACAATCAGCTCAGCCTCCAGGCGTGATGTACAATAAAGCGACTCTGAAGGTGTGCTGTTTGCATCATTAGAGAGCAATTATTAGTAAAGGACCCAATGATAACTACACTATATGGGCAAAAGTATACTCCTGACCATTACACCAGCCGGGACTTTGCGCTGAAATACACTTTAATAAGGTAGTTGGTGCCCCTTTTGCAGCTAGAACAGCATCCACTTTTCTTGGATGTCTTTCCACTAGACATGCCCTTTCATTCTGTAGAATATTTATGAGGTCATGCACTGATGTTGGACAAGAAGGCCTGGTGCATTCCAGTTCATCCCAAAGGTGTTGGGGTCTGTATGGGACAGTCAAGTTTTTCCACACCAATCCAAGCATGGATTTATGGACCTTACTTTGAGCACAGTCATGCTGGAATAGAAAAGGTTCTTACATTTACATTTACATTTACATTTACGGCATTTAGCTGACGCTCTTATCCAGAGCGACGTACATCAGTGCTTA
>JBBPDC010000028.1:8030171-8041805 GCA_037974485.1 Hemigrammopetersius urotaenia
GAGAGAGAGAGAGAGAGAGAGAGAGAGAGAGAGAGAGAGTGAGAGAGAGAGTGAGGGTGAGATACTGAGCCAATTATTACCGGTGATAGAGGGAGGGAGAGAGAGAGCGAGAGAGAGAGGGTGAGATACTGAGCCAATTTTTACCAAAGTAAAAGAGGAACATGTAACGTAAAGGTGAAATGTAGAAAAAGAGACAGATGAACAGAAAGTGAGGGAGGTGGGGATTTTTTTAATTAGGTGCTGATGAAAAGCTGCAACTGATCTGTACTAATGCAGAACACTGAGACGGAGCGTGAATCAGGATACGCTGTGCGTTATAATGAAGTGGGTCGGCAGTTTACTGACACACATCAGACTCTTTTTCTGTCTCTGCAGAGACTCTTATTAGTCACTGCATCACACAACCCAGTTTAAGGGAAAGTGGAGCTCTGAAAACGGAGAGTCTATTTTCAGCCTCGCTCTACTATCCGTCACTACAAACCACAGATCTCACAAGTCTGAAGGCAAATGTAGCAAGTTGCCTAAATACATTCTGGCTGCAGTAAAAACAGGCCAAAGAGAGACAGCTGTGTTTGCATCCTGCTGCAGAAATCATCATTTACATCCTTAAAATTATAAAAGGGAAAACAGTTATTGCTTATTTGTGAGGCCTGCATTTCTCTGATCTAAAAGAATAGGAAGAACAAGCAGCCTTCCTCATCTGTACACAAGCATCTACATAACATTAGCATTCAACTGGCAGGAAGAAAGCATGTCCAGCCTGAGGCCTGTTTGTTGTGTTTCCACACTAGTGGGTCGGTACTGCCCTCTAGTGCACAACTAACCAGCCAGGCCTGTGGGACAGAGTCTTAGAAAAAAACCTTTTCAAACAGGACAAGAGTCTGAAACCTCAGTATAAAACAATCATGTAAATCCACAATATGAAGTGACCAAAATTATCCAGGCACTCAGTTAAGGGGGACTCCTTGTTGTAGGCACTCATTTGCACACAGAGCTTGTATAATCCGCACAGAGAAACACTACCAGTAGAAAGAGGTGCTGTGGAGCAGCCAAACATGAGCCTAAGGATATCATGCTCAGTTCCAAGTGCTGGCCAGAGGCATAAAATCCCCCCCCCTCCATGGGCTGTGAAGCAGTGGAGCTCCATCTAATACCATCCTGTTGGGTTTTATGCTCCAGAGGCACTCATGTAACTTTGTGAATGCTCTTCTGGCTGAATGCAATCCAATCCTCACAGCAATGTTCCAGCATCTAGTGAAGACGCAGTTTCTGCAGCAAAAAGGGGGCGGGGACTCTATTAATATCCTTGCTTTCAGATGAAGCTTTAAATGAGCAAGTGTCTACACAGTTTGGGGAAGAACATTTTCTATTCCAGCATGATTGTATCCCAGTGCACACAGCAAGCTCCATAAAGACATTGTAAGCGTGGAAGAACTTGTCTGCCCCATACAGAGCCCTGACTTCAACCCCATCAGACACCTTTGAGATGAACTGGAACGAAGATTGCAAGCCAGACTTTATCAATGCTATACAGAATTATAGGCACAAATTCCCCACAGGAACTCCAAATTCCTGTGACAAGCCTTCCACGAGGAGTGGAGGCTGTTGTAGTTGCAAAGGGTGGACCAACTGCATTTTAAAGTCTTATGTATTTGAATGCAATGTCATATTAATGTAAAGTTCCGACGTAAGCAATACTCTTGTCCATCTAGTGTAACGTAATGGACATTCGAAAGCATAGTGCTGCAGGTTCCAAGACTGTATGTACAGAATAACCCTGCACTTTTGAGAATAAGGTTTTGTGATTCTTGACTTGCTTCCATGAACAGCCTTTAATTGGCTTAGATCTTTTACATTACATGAAGGTTCATTAAACTTTAAAAACGTTCTTCATGCTCGCCCGTCTCATTTACACAATCGATTTTTCAAAGCGCTGTCCGCTGAAAGATTCTTTATAGAAACAAAAGTGGCATCGCTCCAAAAAGCGTTCCGATACCTTTTTAGAGGGGAGGGTAAACTAGGGACAAGGACAAAATATCTTATTGTACTGGGACATGCCTTAATGCTTTTAA
Organism: Hemigrammopetersius urotaenia; assembly: GCA_037974485.1. Classification (NCBI taxonomy): domain Eukaryota; kingdom Metazoa; phylum Chordata; class Actinopteri; order Characiformes; family Alestidae; genus Hemigrammopetersius; species Hemigrammopetersius urotaenia. Next base: position 8,032,244 of record JBBPDC010000028.1, read on the forward strand.
TATATTAAAACCCGCTTGGAGAACACTTGATGACACGGCTCAAGAGGGGCCCGCGTTATGCTAACCGCAATTATTTAAATCTGGTGGATTACATGGAAGCCCTGATTAATCCAAACACCCACAGAACACCAGGCTGGACGTCCTGATTGTTGTGCACATTCTAATTAAAAACGATCACAACAAGTGATTTCTTACAGGCTCATTTGCATATAATATCAGCATTACTGCAATTATTGCAGAAATTAATAGGGGATATGTTGTCAAACACTGAACGTGGGTTTAAGCTTCAGAAATTATAGCAAGATTAAAGCAACACACAGGTTACGGAACTCTTCAAGATGATGTATTTTGTAATAAAATGAATATGAATAGTAAAAACACACTGTGTTTTATCAGCCCAGCAGTTTTATTGCTCTATTGCTCCACATAGTCAAAGTGCAATAATATCTATATATAGGATGGCAATTTGACTGCATTGGTGGACAAAAGTGGTGATTTTTGTACACCACAAATATATCTGTACTGTACGATCAAGAAGTTTAATCGTAGTTTTGTTTATATACGGTAGCCTATTATGCAAAATTTTAGACACATATGCAAATTGTTTAAAGCCATCCCAGTATGTGATAATTTGTCTGGCAACGTTCACATTAGAATGAATGCAAACAAGAAAGCAGTAAAAAGCTGTAAAAAAAAAAAAAAAAAGTAGTTGATAAGCTGGTAAGGAGAACACAGGCTCGGTTCCAGATTTCTCCTCGGTTTCTCCAGTCGTTGGATTTATGAAATTCTACCACCATCTCTTAATTTAATTTGTGATGGAAACTTCAGGTAATACTAGGCTTCCACAAGGACACACCTATATACATAAATGCAACAGAAGTAATAGTGATGTGAAAAAATAGTAGTATTAGTAATATTAATTTTAATGTGGAAAAAGAACTCACTGCTCCTCTTAGAAGTTTTCAAACAATATTTACACAGGTGCCCAAGACTTTGGGACAGTACTGTAATTAACAAGTCTAAATTTTAAAACAGTCTAAAGTGACCACATCTTGCTTACCAAAGTACGGGTCAGTATTTTTATATTACTATTTGTATGTTATATTATATTATAGAACTACTTTTGTCAATATAAATATCATGATAATATATGCAAAACTTGTAGGAATATGTTAAAGTTTGGGCAGCCTTCATTATCTAAACATCACGTGACAGGGATGACATTTTTAATTGGCTGTACTTCGCTGTCTAGCCGGTGAATATACAAAAAATTGTTTTCTAAGTATGTTAAAACAGCTGATTAGAATAAGAATGTTTGTAAAATACATCAGACGATTATGTAATAATTCAGACAGGCCTTGATGTAGTAAAATAATATGGGTAGATGCGTTTCAGGTAGATTTTGGTAAATTAAAGTAACCGAATTACTGAAGGACAGTTTACTCCCATTTAAATGAACCGTAATAGGCCAAACCCAGCAATCCTCTACATCCATCTGTTCACAAAGGCCTGTTTCACAGTTGGTTAAAGCATCAGCTGTAAAGAACACATCACAAACTTCACCTGCAAAAGCCACAAACAAGCATTTATTCAAACTTCTGACGAGCTATCCTAGACGTACTACTTTAGAGCGGTACAAAAGTGGATGTTTTTTTCGGCATACGATTTACAAAATCTGTACAGAATACACAATAAAAAAAAAGCCTTTTATGTCATTATAAAATCAACCTTTAAATTACAAAACAACATTATTTATAGAACAAAATGATATCATCAGTCCAAACTCCTCATTCAGAGACTCTTTGTTGGCCTCCTTCAGGTGAGGACCACAGCAACATTTGCAACCAAGTGAACACAAATACCTACACAGATACAAACTGGTTCGATAAACGCCCCAAAGTGTACAATTAATACACAGTCAGCTTTAATACTGCAGCGCTATAAATAGATAAGGCAGAATTGATTATTATTTATGAAATTTAACCTCATAATTTCTTTAAATGGCCTCTCTCTCCCCCTTTCTCACACTCACATACATACACATACACACACACACACACATGCTCAATTTACAGAGAGGCCATAACCAAGCTTTAGTTTAGACTGGGCTGACAGTCACAGTTTATGGAAAATTAAAGGGCCTTACATAACAACAAAGCTCCCCATATACACAGTGAGATGGTGTTACCTAACATGCACCACTGCATGGCAGAGTAGCGAACTCTTAACATGGCCATGCAACCCTGTGATCTCTTCAGAAAGTGACCATTATGCTAAAACAAAATACATTTCACAAATTCTAGACGTCCATGCCGATGTAAAAATGTTTCTTTTTAAGGCCAGTTCACCTTGAGCAGTCTGTTTTGATGCTGGGCACACATAAGCCACTCAGAATCAATCCAGCAAACCGTCATCGCATGATTAAATAAATTAAAATAATACAAGTATCACAACAGCATTCACTTTTCTTCGTTAAATAATAATCAATACATACTGCCAAGTAAAACATAATAAGTGCAGCAGACTTTCATAGATAGGCAATTTTAAAATATGGCTGTCATGCACATCAGTCAACATGTAACCGGACAAAAAGCTCGCAGTCTGTGCCAGACGTCCCAACAAATAAGTGAAAAGTTGCTATTCCTGGAGATTTAATCTTGAGTGGAGATCTAGGAATGACGAGCCGCCGGGTTTTACCGAGACGGGGATTCTCCCGGCAGGGATTTTGGGATGGAGGTCTCTTTTGGTGTCTGCTCACGGGTATTGGTGTTAGAGGGGATTACCGGAGCGCCTGGCCAGCTTATCTGCAGGGGAAGGAGCTTGCACTAATGCCAGGGGCCTGACAGCAGGAACACAAGCTAAGGTCAAGATGTCACAGACGGTTTCAGTTTAGCATCCGATTCTGCACATCAGTTCATTCTTGTAAGCCTGTTTGAGAAAAATGAAACAAACGAACTCGCTAATAAGTGCACGGCTGCACCTGTGAGAAGTGCTAAGATGGCTGAATCTACCAGATCTGAATCTGAGATCATCAATTACCCCATACACTCTTAGCAAAAAAAAAATGGTTCTTTCAAAACAAGGATCCTTGACTCGTAACAGTTCTAACTACAGCATTTACTAAAGAATGCCTGAAGAATATTTTCTGAGGAAGTACCAGAACTGAACACACCTGTTCTAAATCTTTACTGTCCTTTTGTAAACCAAAATACCCCAAAACAATGCATAAAGCAAGAAAACAACCTGCTAACAAGTTCATCACAAGCAAATCAAACACTGTCACATTTAACTCCCTTAAACTGGAAGTGACTTCCTCATAAGTACATTGTATACTTTATAGTTTCATATTAGTTCCCGAAGTCTAAAAATAGTGGGGGAATGTGTCAAGACCAACTATAACAATACAGAGTATATGTTAATTTTCTGGCCCAAAGTAAAATTTGTAGTCTTTTTTAATACAGATTAAGCGTGCACACTTCATGAAAAAATAAATAGCTCCTCCACTTAGAGTCATATCTGTGTATTAAGTGTATCTTAATAATAATGCCAAACCATAAGAATAGAATCTAATCAACTGTGATGACATTTTAAAACTATTTTTTAAAGAATCAAAATCAATTCAAATAGTTATAAAGGTGGAAACGTTTATAAACGAATGATAATTATATGAAAATAATTTAAAATGAATAAACTTTTAAATAACTTGCAGTTTAAGGGGTTAAACAAGTGCCCACTGTCCAGGAGACTGGGAAAATGACGGTTGCAGAGCCATGCTGTCATGAGATGATTTCAGCCCTGCACTACGTGTGGTTCCTCTGTGATACTCCATTGTGATAATTCATTCCATGAGATGACTCCCCTCCCCTCCTTACTGTAAGTCTTTGCTTCCTGTTTTAAAACATGTTGTTTAGTAGTGTGTGGCCCAAAGGTCTGGGGCTTGTCTTTAATTAAAACCTAACTGGAGGGTAAGACTCTTCTATCAGCATGGGAATGAGATCAAACCCCTTTTCCCTTTACGAGTGCCACATGGCGGCCAGCACTGCTCATCTCTGGGGGATACAAAGAGTCTGCCTCCAAAAACCCCCCGCTGAGCTCTCACACTCTGTAACGTGCACTGAGGGAAAAGGGCAACATGGGCAATAATACAGTTAGTAATCTGACTATGTCTCACTCAAGCAGTGGAATTCTCCTGAAGGTGCAGCTTCTACATTTTCCAACAATATATCTTTATCTTTATATTCAAAAGTAAATAAGAAGGTATTTTAGTGCGTTAATGTAATGCATGCAGCTTTTGCGGAAAGAAATTGAGGAGTTTGCTATTTGTTGATCATTTCCGATGTCAAAAAAGTTGTTTGTTCATACCATAATTAAATAGGGAATTACATTATAATAGTATAAATGGAATCAATTATGTGAGAACTCTGCACTTTGATGAGTTAACTGGGTTGAAGAGAGCATTGGGGAGTGCTATTGAAGAAGATGTCTTTCAGATATCCTTTTAAAAAAATTAGGTGCTTCAAAAAAATTAAACCTTTTAGATTAGGTAAAATTACAGGAGTGAACTAGCCAGGCTGGAGAACAGAATATAGCATAAATTAGCTTGGCCTCCAAACAGAGAATAACGAGAACACCCCTACACCAACTCTCCCTCGTCTATAAATGTATTTGCCCAAAAACACCTCAGAATGCTGAACTAATAACTGCAGGCCTAGACGAAAAGCCCCGTGAGAAAGACTGAGATAAGCCCATTATTACTATGTCATAAAAGTGTTAGGTGCTTTCATGCTGTTGATCATTACACCAGAGAGTGCGGTAGCAACGCTGGCCAAACACACCCAAATAACTCGATCCATATTCTCACAATGTTTGATGACAGGTGGAGGGGCCATATAAAACAAACGAAGGAAATATCATGGCAACCATATCATGAAAAATGCATTCATGTGCTCCAGGATGTGCACTCACAGGTCAATATTAAACTGCTGAAACCAAATAGCTGAGGCAGACAGATGCGGTCTGATTTGCTGCCCGGTAACTAATATTAAAGCATTTTTGTTTACTGAGTACAATCAGCATGAGATTTGATCTTGTGTGAAACTTAAGGATAAAAAAATCATTTCAGCATTTTTCTCTTCCCTTCTGATTTTCTGGTACTTCAAGGCAATGTCATAGCAGGGAACTTTAAAGGGCGCTACAGGCAAGAAAGGGCATGATAACAGAGAACAATGCAGCAACGGGACTTAAGGAGGAGGAAACAAATCTCCTAGATAAAAGGCAGTGTCTGTGGCACCTGTGTTCGTGGGGTTTTCTCGTTTTGGTTGTCAAGGTTGAGGTTTTGTCTTATTTGATGCAGAAAAATGATTCGCATAGCATGGAGAGGATGCTGATGGTGGTAGTCCATGAGGATGGCAAAACTCTTTGATAGTGACAGTGAGGAGGTTAGTTGTAACATCCGTAACGACCACATTAGCACACCGTGTGGCCATCTCTGGGTGCCAATCTAGTTCCTCTTCTTCTTCCGATGCCTCCTCAGACACAGGAATCTCTGGAAGCTTGGGCTGCCGATGGCGACAGAAAAGATGGTGGCGCTTGGCTCGCCTGTCGCTTCCGTGAGGAACCGAAAGGTCGAGAATGTGCTCGTTGTCTTCAGATGAAGATAACGATGATGACGATGAGGAGAACATGGGTGAGGAAGGCAGGGGTGGCTGATTTTCAGAAGAATTGGCTTTTGAGTCTTTTAGCTGATTGCTGGGTTTCGAAGGGGGCAAAACGACAGGATTTAATTCAGACGACTTATGAGCTAATGAAGGTTGGTGAGACTGCGACGATGATGCTAGATGGCTTTCACCGTCTGAGACTTCTGAGCTGGAAGCAGATTGAAGTGGCTCACTAAGTGCCGTGGGATCATCTGATGTCATGATTTTTGAACTCTGAGATGAAGATTGCAAAGATGAGGATTTGCAGCCTAGTTTGTGACCACTCTGCTGATTCTGATTCCCAGAAAGCTCCATTGGTTGAGCACCAAATGTTTTTCCAAAAACAGAAAATCCAGCACCAGACACAGGAAGCTGCAGCCCTCTGTATGAAATATCTCCAAACCGCCTGCTTTTCCCAATCACCCTGTTCCGGGAAGGAACCTTCTGGCGCCCGAGATGGGACTGGGGGGTGGCGGTCTGAGTCCTTCTGTTATTGGCAGTCCCACCATTTCCAGCTTTGTCAAGAACTTTCAGATTCAAAATCACACGGCCCTTTTTGACCTCTCGAGGTTTTACTTTTCGGTTGAGGATACGAACTGTCTCAGAGAAGGGACTGAGTGTGTGACCAACTGACTGAGCTAAAGGATCTGGACGAGGCAGCGGCCGCCGTGACATGCGATGACAGCGGTGGATGTCCTTCTTCAGTTTTGGCTGGGCAGCTCCAGACTGTAGCTTGGCATTGGAAGGGCAACTAGGAGGGTACGAAGGTGTAGGAAGTGGTGGTGGTGGTGGTTTGGAGGAAGGCTGTGGTCGGGTGTGTTTGAATTCAGGGACTCGGGGGGAGCTGTCTGAAGCCTGCGCTCTTGACTGGAGAAAAAAAAAACACACACAGATGTAGCAGAAAAACAATAAACAGAGGAGAAATGGACCATTTTCATTGATGAAATTAAGACAATCAAGTAACATGCAAAAATGAAAAGATTTTAAATATTTGCAAGCTGACAGACCAACTTAACACAAATAAAAACGACATACTTTTAACAATATATGCGCATTACATATGCCGTACCTTCAGGAGCAGTGTTTTAGGCTTGGGTCCTCTCTTCTTTGGTCCATAAAGCTCTTGTTCTCTCTCTCTGGTTAAAAAGACCAAATGGCACATATCATGAAATCGGTGGATAACGACATCTTTTGTTTCAGTCTATAGTCTACACATATTTATGAATCGCTCTTCATAAAAGCCTCTCCTAAACAGTGTCACATAATGTCAAAAGAAAAGTAAAAAGATATGAAGTATATGAAGTTATGCCTGCAACTGCTGTGAACTGCTGTGCTGTGAATTTTCATTTCCCAACAGTGTCTGCAAGTAGCTATTAGTTGCATAAATGAGTGTAATCTTTTGTGGCCCAACATGACTGAGTACTTCCTGAGAGCATGCTTCACACTGTCAATCTCTGTCTCATGCAGACCACTTCAAACACTCAGACATCAACGGCTAGTATAACTCAACACACACAGAGCAACAGTCAACACATAAAAGGGGTGTAAGTAGAGCATCTTCAGTACATTTCAGCATCTCAAATGCATTTCGGTATGTGGTGATTTACATATCGCTCTATCCTGCTTATTTAAATATATATTTCGAATCTATTACATTAACAGTAGTATAATGCAAATCTATCTGAACTTTTTTCAAACATTTTTACCCTGATTATATTTCTATCTAAACTTTGAAACATATTTTGCAGAATGCTAGACACTAACATTTTGCTATTATCTATGCATTCCCATCTCACCTGTCATTTTCTCAACAATCCATGATTTATTTTATGCTGCTTTAATATGACATCCTAAAAATAAACAGCAAAAACTCACTTTTGCTCAAAAGCTGCAACCAGACGTTCATCAAGGATGTTCTCCTCTGGCTCCCAAGTGCTATATCTGCAAGATGCACAAAATAACTAATTATTTTGGACGTTTTTAAAACAGCAAAATGATTAAACTAGGCGTTTCATATGACTTACTTTATGGCCCATCCTTTCCATTTTACTAAGTACTCCATTCGACCCTGGGATGAAAACAAAGGCACATGGTGAGGCATATGAACAATAGTACCATTCAGCATTAGATAAAATATACATATTTGCGAAAAATGTGCAGAATAGTGAAATTGAAAGCAAGCCTATAGAAATTAGAGATTGTCTATCACACCGGTACCTATTCTTGCCATAGTTGAGATGAAACAAGCTTAATTCAGTCATGACAGCAGGAAACATTTCAAATTTGTGGGAGTTCTTGACTCTCTTCTCTCGGGTAGCAAGAAAGGGTAGGATAATAAAAAAAGAATATGAATAAATGCGAGTTTATGTCATACTTTATTTACAAAACAGCGAGGCAGGCTGCTCTTTGTCAGAATTTGCAATTCTGGCAGACACAAAACAACTGGGGCCGTCATACTGGCTAGCCCAGCTAGCTAACTAGCTAACAGACTACAGCACGATCAAAATAAAACAAATATGTGACAATAATAAATAATATCGAAAGTTTTGGGGGGTTAACGTTTAGTCTAGTATTTTATGATGCCATAACTGAGCCAAAGAGACGATGGTGTGGTTGGGTTTGTAAACTGCGTAGGAAAAACACGGTATTGTGACTGAATTGAAGTTCAAGAGGACCAGTAGGCCTCGGTTAATTTCAAGTAAACGGAGGGAGAAAAGCCTCGGGCTCACCTTCCGGACTCGCCGCTTCAGGATGGCCTCGGCGGCGAACACGCGGTCCCCGGTCGCGGACAGCTCCATGGTTCGGGGGAGGAGAGCAGGACTTTACCGTGGTTTGAGCTGGAGCGAGCAGGATCCCTCGTCTGGGGAAACCGCAGCGAGACAGACACACACAGATTGGCTAGGGAGAGCAGCTCCCATATTCAGAGTGGAGCCCCCTCCAGTCCTGTCACAGCTTCATTTACCACCCGTATTCCCACAAGCCCCGCCCCTCTGCCCCCTACCTGCTCAGCGATTGGTTACTTCTTTTACGTTAAAGAGAAATACCCACTCCATACTGCTAGAGTGGGGCACAGTGTTGTTACAATATTATTATCGTATTACTGTTATTATCCTCTTTTTCTTTATGACCACTTTCTGGGGCGGTTGATGACCTAGTGGTTAGGGAGTTGCCCCTGCGGTCAGAAGGCTGTGGGTTCGAATCTCAGGGCTGCTAAGTGACACCATTGAGGTACACTTAAATAAGGTACGGTCCCCATACTCAGTGTTGCTACCCAGGCGCAGTGTTGGTTTTCTTCTTCTTCTTCTTTTCTTCATCATGTTTCTCTTCTTCTTGGTCATCCTCCGTTTCTTCTTATTCTTCTGCATTCACATTTTCTTTTTCATTTCTTTCCTTTGTTTTCTTCATCATTATCATCACCCTTCTCTTCTTCTTCTTCTTCTTCTTCTTCTTCATCCTCCATTTCTTTTTCTTCTTCTTGTTGTCCATTCTCAAGTGATAAACACTTTAATCCTCCTGAAGTATGATGAATGTTTAACTGTCAGACCAGGAGCAACAGAAAAACCTTGAGCTATGAAACAAAAATTATACATCTCCTACCACATTAACATTCGCTTTATATGAGACTATGATATTCTCTTTAAATGAGATTGCCAGGCAGTGCAGGGGTGTTTTATCCAGGCCTGATCTCCCAGGACAGTGTGTGCTGTTTGTGCCAGGTGGCAAAGACCACACCCACACCTTTACTACCCTTCTCTGTTCAATAATTCACAGCTTACAGCAGTGTCAACATCTCTCTCTCTCTCTCTCTCTCTCTCTCTCTCTCTCTCATACACACACACACACACACACACACACACACACACACA
>JBBPDC010000028.1:8073861-8090602 GCA_037974485.1 Hemigrammopetersius urotaenia
TGTGTGTCATCCTGCTGCTTTTTGAGCTTTGTTATTTTTTTAAAAAATTATTATTATTATTATTATTATTATTATTATTATTATTATTATTATTATTATTATTGACAGTGTCATCTTGTGAATCTGTTTGTATTTGGGGAAAAATAAGCAATCTTTTTAAAATGACGATAGCATTGTGATTTATGTATGTTTTTGTGTGTGTAGCTTCCTGTGCTGCCACCATCATTTACATTGTGATTTGTGTGCTTGTGGCCATCTTTTTCATCATTCTGTATAATGCTCTGCCAGCCTGCCACAGGTAAATCACAACAATACACACTATCTACAGTAGGTTAATTACTCATGACCTTCTGAACATGTTGCTAAACGTGTGTGTGTGTGCTGTGTGTGTTTGATAGGAGAGTAGTGTTATGGAAGGTGTCCATTCCCTCTCCCATTAAGAGCAAAGTGCTTGGGGAAATTAGTAGTATGGTGAGTAGTAAGTAAAGCTGAATCATTTGTGCTGAACAAGATAAGGTGACTTATGGTCAAGGCCATTGTTTGTTTGTCTCTCTCTCCGTCTTTTTCACACACACATCTACTCACTCTCCCTGCAGATGTCTCCTGGTGCCTGGGTCAATCCCTACTGTGAGACCGAGAAAACTGCTTTTTGTGTCATGCAGCCCTCAGAAAATCCCAGCACCCGCAAGAGCAGGTCAGACGCTAATCATCACCACTATAAATCTATCTGCGAGAGTTATAATTTACTTGGTCTGTCTTTTACCATTGTTGCTGAAGGTTCAGCTATTCATTTCAGGCTTAATCCTTCAGGAATGGAGCAACAAATCCAACTCTCGTCAAATCCTCAGCTTATGTCACTGACCAGAGGAGTGACCACATTTTGCATTTTTTCATTTAGTTCCTGAAATAAACAGGGGTGTGGGGTTTAGTGGGGATCTAAGTGTGGGGTTAGAAAATTAAAAAAGTAGTTAAGGCAATGTTGCATTTCAGCTACAGCAAGCTAGCCAACTGTCTACTGTGGGGGCATGCCCTTAAACACAATCCAGTAAAAGTGTATGCGGTGTCTAATTTTGTCTTTTTAAACTTTAAAAGATCAAATAATATAATACTACATTCCGTTTTTGAAGTATAACTTCTGAATTCTTGTTGCAGTCCTGCAGTATTTTAATAAATAATGTTGGTATTGTTCACATTTAGTGAATAGAGGTGTTTCTTTTTTCTTTATTTTTGCAGAAACTCAGAGAACTTCAGCAAATCAGACTGGACAAATGGCTCAGACCTCTCACCGTCTAATACAGAGGGAAGTGCGGTCTCAGTCAAGTCTAGTACAAGCTTCATTGGACCTTACATTCTATGCAGCCAGGATTCTTCTTCAGAAACACTGGACCCGTCGTTCTACTCAACTTTTGACGAAGATGCAAAATCCATTACTGAGAGCACCAAGGACTCTCCCCCAGTAAATGGGGGGTATGTTTCATCCCCACCCACATCTCTGCCTTCTATGGAACAATCCACTTTGCCTGATATCCAGTCTTCGGCTAACCTATCACAGCTCCCAATGGGCGATCCCCCAGCATACACGCCTAACCCTACTGCCATGGGAGGCTACTGTCTGATGCCCAGTATGGTCGATGATTTGGGTCGAGCCTCTGCCACACCACCAGTGGCCAATATAGAGAGCCAGGCAACCCAAAGTGCATGTGGCTATGTGACACTGTCTCAGCCTGCAGTTTTTGGACAGTACTTGTAAAGTTAAACACGGTTACATCACCCAGACATACATGAGCTGCATGCTCTCAGGAACTGACCAAATTCTTACGTGAACAATAAATATGCACACTGGAACGGAACTATGTCATATGTCACTATAAATTTGATAGCCAGCTTGATCCTCTGTGATCTGAGAATGCACTGAGAGTCAGATTTTGTAAAATGAAGAAAACATGGAACTGTGTTTACTATATACAGTTTTGACTTTGTCAGCAAAGTGCAACGTCATGGCAGTGACATGGAAGTCCATGAGACCAATCGTAACACTCCATAAAGCTGCAGGGTTCAAATGGAGACCCTCAAAGTTGCGTATTCACAATATGGTATTGTATTGCTAATCATTTTCTAGAGCTTCACTGGGCAGCTCATCCATTGCCAAGTCATTAATGAACAGTTTTGTGAAGCTTGAAGCTTGAAGAATGCAGCAGCTGTCAAACTCTTTTAAACACTCTTTTTTAACAGTATGCTAAGCTTGGACCATGGAATGTGTCAAACTGGCCAACAGATGGCAGTGCTGTTGGTGTACTCCCTGAGACCTACATTGAATCTTTTGTTTTTTGCATTACATTTGACACAAAAGCTGCTTTACAAAAAGTAAAGTGGGGCTGTAGTCTAGGTGGCCTGGGTCCTTCAAATACAGCCAAGCGCTGTGGTCAGATCTATTGGTGAATCCTTTGTAGTGATCTGTCACCCTTAATCCTTTGTGGACACATGAGGCATGAAGAAAGTTCAGGAGAAATGCTGTTGAAACCAGCTCCTACATGTACGCCAGTAAAATGTACCAGTTAAAAATGTGTCTTTAGTTGTGTACCTGTTTTAACATACTGGATGCAGGGGGTGAAATTCACATGCTTTTAGTTACCTCTTAGTTAACAGCTTTAGCTTACACACTAGCATTTGACACAAACAAATGAATGTCTTACATTACTTGCCAGTTGCTTGGCAGTTTACTATCATTTTCTCGTTCCAATTCTTTCCAATGATGTGACAATGCTGCCTTGGTATACCAATTGATTTTGCATTACGTAACACAAACGAGGATCCTTCAAAGGACAGGGCTTACCTTTCTGGACGCAGCGAATGTTACAGAACTTGCACCAAAGCTAATTCTTGCAGCTGTCTGTCAATGTAAGCAGGGTTCTATGCACTATGCACTATGTTTGAGATTCAACTGCAAATATTAAATAAAGGTATTTAACATTGTGGCTGAAAGAAAATGGTGGTACAAAGGGGTTTAAATGTCTACGTGCACAGCAGTTCCCTTAAAAAAATGCTTTACAAATACAAAGAGTATCACAGGCTCTCACACATGCAACAGATCCTTGTGCATGTGTGTGTAGTGTAAAAATGAATTATTATATCATGTTGAGTCTGTTAAAAGAAATTGTAATGTGCCAATAGTGATGCAGTATGAGTGGTAACTATAGTCCATCTAGTCATTCTTACATTATAACAAATCCAGATGTTTGTAAAAAAAACCAAAATGCTATTTTTTTATATGTTATTTAAGTGCTAACAGAGCACTCTTGTAGGGAACCTGAATTGTTGTTGAAAAAATAGTATTTGTGCTCGTCGCATCTTCACAGTAAATCTGTCTTCTCATAGATAACATGACAAACTGTTCTACATTATGTTACATTTAAGAAGCATTACATCATTTAATCTCGACGCTGCATTATTTTGTGTCCAGAAACTTTAGTAACAGTGCTACCCGCTTGGTTTACATACAGCATTCTGCACTGACAGAAATATGTTAATGTAAAATACCAAATACTGGCATCATCCCAGAGTTCTTATTGCATCCCTAGTTACCAAACGTATGGTTCTTCTCCTTTGTTGTGAAGGATTCTAATGTTTTAGAAGAACAGATGAACTCCCTAGCGTGTTTGTGTTTGTGTGTGTGAGAGAGATTTTCAATATTAGCTATAAAAATAATGCTATAAAAATTCCAACAAATATTTTTGTGCTCACTGCTCACTTACTCTTCAACTTGCAGCTGCTCCGAGACTCACTGTTTGCATATGCGTGTGTGTGTGTGTGTGTGCGTGTGTGTGTGTGTGTATGTGCACACAGCCAAAATGCTAACAGTTTTTGAAACACTTCCTGTTTTGACCCTATTGCTTAATGATTTGTGTCACCCTGCCCTCACACACACACACTCATTAGACCCCCTTAGTAGACCAGCGTTGTTTCGGCCTTGACCAAGACACCAGACTTTGTGCATCGCATTCCAAACAAATTCTGATCTTCTGCCCAAAGCAGAGGCATTCCACAGCCAGTCTTTAAGATCCATTGTTCAAAGTGTGTCCGTTTGTGAGAGAGAGAGAGAGAGAGAGAGAGAGAGAGAGAGAGATATTCCTCTGTGGACAGTATGTCCCTTGTCCTTTGTTGTGCAAAAACACAGGAAAACCTTTAAAGGTGTCTGGAAAGTACAGCATCAGGCAGACGATTATTTAACCTCTGTGTCCACTCTGAGCTATAGGTGTCCCATTATGCCATGAGAGGTCAGATTCACACAGCTCCCCAGACCAGCCATACACAGTGGTTTGCACACACCACGCAGTGCACACATTTGGATTGGCATGCTTCATAGTAAGCAAAGCTGACCATCTGTGACCACATTTACAGAGCATCACCCCTACAGCTACAGCGTCCAGGCTCTAAAAACTGATGTGTTTGTTACTGATGAAACATAATCTCTGAAGCATCCAGCCTATCTGCTGAAAGTGCAAAGTCAGTATAAATCCACCCTACACCTCATCACAGCTTCAGCTATCAGTGCATAACACTGGAACATGAGTAAACATCCGATCTGAGCTAATAACTTCACTGCAAAAGCAGCTGTGCAGGTGGTTACAGCAGTAGTGCTGTTTTCTCCTTCTTCCTGGTGATTTTTAAATGGTTAGTACCATGTTTTGTTTCCGTTATCAAAATGTAAAGGATCCTAAAGGGGTAACAGGAGAACTATGGCTTTTTCTAGATACATTTAATTGTTTTCTAATTGAAGCTAAAGGCATTTTATGGAACACTAGTGTTCTATAACCAGGGGTTGACATAAGTGGTACGCAAAATGCCTAATTTGTGACTTCATACTGCATGCAACCTATCGGAGGTACAGAAATGATTGCATTCATTTCATTTATTCCTTTTAGTTTCTGGAAGGGATCTTGGCCAGCACCTCATACTTCATACAGTTATGCACCAAAATTCTTTCAGTTGCTTATGTTAAACATCTAGCCAATTTAGTAACATAATGAATAGCAGTGAGAGACATCTGAACATCTGTACACACGGACACACACCCCTCTAAAACCTCACTCTTTAGTACATCATCATTAAAGATAAGACATGAAATACCTCCAGAGTTAATTAAGAGTTTGACATGACTGTCTCCACAGTTCAACTTCGTATTCTTAGGGATGTTATGGTTTTCTTTCTGTTTATGGTCTTCATCAGAATCATCTCCTTCATCAGAAACGAGCACCAAAGCAGCATAAATGACCACTGGGTTCTAGGCCAAGGACACACTTTCAACCAAAACAAAGACAAATCCTTTATCCCATGTATTAACAGGCAACCGCAAAAGGTCGCATGGCAAGTGATACCCTCAACCACCGAGGACATGTTCTCTGACTTTCCACTCAGAAAACTGCACACACTTGAGCAAAAGGGCTATAAAGAAAAGGTTTGTTATCATTATTGGTACATGCGAATGATACAGAGTCACTCAGTGCTCATGTTTACATGAAATAGTGCTTTAAGAGCAGATAAATCTGAAAGAGAAAGACTAGCCTCCTCCCTCTCTGTGATTTACACTCCATTAGTAAAACGGCAGTGAACACATACACAGTGGCCATTCATAACAAGACTACCGGACCCATGGCCCCTTTTGACTAGGGCTGTTCCCTACCTGGTTATGTTTCCCTTTTATATATTTTAATATATTGTGACTGAGTCTATGCACCATGCCCTTTTCAATTAACACGGCCATTCATACAATATGGGACTATTAGAAAATATTAGAACAGTTATGTTTATTGCATTAAAATTGATTCTGAAATATGAATATCAATCTACGCTCACAGATGTGTTCTTTAATACCAGATGCACTGGATTGGATATCGTTACTTTAACAAATGCTTGTAGAAAATTCAGGAATACAAGGACTAAAAAAGATTATCTTTGAAATATTGGAATTTGTGGAATTTAGTCAGATTCTCCAATGATTTTTTAGAAATGCACAGCAGCTCTGCTTTTGTGTGTGTAATGTGTTCTGATCACATGATACAGCCTCTACTCTCTATCACAACAAAGGCAGGCCAAACACAGCAGACGGAGAAGCGCAGAACTTTTTCACCCTCTCAAAAAGTTAAAATCTCACATCGCACCCAGCATAGTGAAGTACATATGAAGTAAACAGCAGAAAGAATACAGAATACTAATAGGCCTTGAAATATTTATCCTTTTAGGCCTTTTTAAAGCATCTGATTACTTAAATAATCAGTAAGAACAAAATAATAATTAGTAACAATAGCAAATATAATCCATAGTTACAGTTTGTGACTGCATATAGATTAGTAAGAGGCCTAGAAAGTTTATTAATTGTGTTCAGATATGATCAAACACAACAGAAAAGGCCTCAACAATGATTCGACGTATGATGATTTATGATTCTGCCCAGCTCTTCATTTTCTCATTGACACACATGTATTTACTACTTACCCACAGCTTGCACCAGGATCATTATGTGGGCTGAATGGTAGTTGCAAACTTATTTGTCAACACATTTACAAACGCACTCATACGAACGCATGCATGCTCACTCTCACACACACGACAAAGGTCTTAAATAAGACAACAGGAAGACGCTGTGTGCTGCCGGTCGAGATAAAGATCTTATCCATTGTGTGTGTGTGTGTGTGTGTGTGTGTGTGTGAGGGCGTGTGTAAGACTTGGGTGCGCAAATTCATGTGTGCTTCCACTCATGCTCGTAGCCTATGTCTGCACATACTTCAGTATAACGGTGAGCCACAAATATTACTTTACAGGTTGCAGGACATACCTTGCTGTCCATCTCACACATTCAAACGTAAACAGGGCAAACACTACTAATTCAGAATTGACTGAAAAAGTCTCAGGTACCAGCAAAAATAATGTTTAGTGAGTGGTTTTTTCACAAATCCACAAAAAAACAGCTGGAGGCATCGAAGAGAAATCTGGAACTGAGCCTGTGTTCTCCTCACCTGTGCTCTCCAGCTCACAAATTATCAAATACTTTTTTACAAACATACATACTTTTTACTACTTTCTTGTTTGTTTGCAGTTATTCTAATATTAACGCTTTATCATGCAGTGAGCACATTAGAAGCGATGCTCATTCATCCATGCTCAAATGGCATTTTGTGAAAAGAAAGTATTGTTTCTGTATGGACAATTTTTTTATTAAAAAATAATGCATTTTAGGATATTGAAAATATGAAATAAATAAAATATGACAAAATAAGTTTAGGCACCAGTCTACTTGATTAGTGATATTTTTTTAAAGGTCTCGAGTGCCAAATACTCGGTGGCGATATGTCCAACGGCCGCTGCTCTTTCGCTCTTTCTGTTTAGCTATAGGGGACTTATATTTTGACACATGCACTTCAGAGCTGTTCGTGGTTTGAGTTAAAGGAACATGTGTTTTCATTTGTGCTTGCTTTAATTGAGTAGGCCTCTTTGTTTTGTGTTACAGCCGTAGGATCGCCGTCCTTTTGGTCTGGGTGTTCTGTTGATCATTTTTTGTTTGTTTGTAGGCCCTCATGCCAGTTGGTTTGCTTTGTTCGATGATAAAGTAAATGTCCTGCATTTGTGCACCTTGGCACCCCTAGGTGGTCATCAGGGGAAGCTTAACTTCTTTCAACTGAGTATTTTATGTCAACTGCTTCATGCCTCTCTAAATTTTGCTGGGTCTCAAGTGTCAGATGGGGTCTCCAACCTCCTTAAACCGGGTCTCAGACTAGGGTATTTTGCACCCTTGTCTCAGGGCTTATTTGACGCATTAAGCCTTGATCTAAGTCCTATGTACACCCTTTCAGGATTAATGTGCGCCTTTCAAACTTCTCAGGGTGTAGTGCTTATTCTCAACAGCCATGAGCTCAACTGAGCATATGAAACTACAGATAACTGACTATTAAAATACTAGAAAAAAATACTTCCTGCTTGTAATTGTCTGTATTGACATAAAGAAATCCGTAAAATAGTTTGTAGACTGGTCAGGCATGCAAAGAAAAACCCTACATCACTGCTGAGGCCCTACAGGATAATTTGGCTGGAAATTAGAATAGAGATCTGGCCTGCCATGCAACGTTATTAAACAAACGTCACCTACATAGGAGAGTCATCAGAAAGTAACTTAAATCCCATCCCAAAAATCTGAAGTATGCAATCAAATAGTTCTTATCTAAAAAATAACTATTATCCAAAAAAGGTTTGTTGGAATCAAGTACTGCGGTCTGATTACAGACACCAATTATATTTGGAGAAAAATATTTCTCTTATATGTCAACTATCTTTTTTCCAATATGCAAATAAGTGTACATTATTAAATGTATAATAAACAGTATAAATACGGTAATTCTCCAAACGTATCCACATTTCTCTCCTAATTAGTGAATTTAACTTTAAGGCACACCTACTGCAGACACGAGTGTTGAGTTGCACACTTGTATAATCTCCATAGAACAGCAGTTTAACAGTTTAGTCATTTTGATGCTCTGGGGTAATCCACATGAGCCTAAGGTCAACATGACTAAACTATTAGGAGTATAAAGCCCAGCAGCACTGTCCTGTGAAGCACTGGAACTGCATTCTTTGGAGTGATAGAACCCTATCCAATGCCTTTTCAGTGACCTGGAGTGGTGTTTTTGATCTGCACTAAGGAGATAAACTCCATATGAATACTCTTTATGTCAGCAAAGTATGTTGATAAACAAATGCCTATGAACTTTTAGTGTATGTATAATGTAGTAACCGGACCGGGACCGTGTGCAGTGTTCTTATGCCCAGCATGTCAGTGAGGTCAGGAGAGAGTGTTGTTCTCACTCGCTCACTCACGTCAGAGGATTAGTCAGATGTGAGCAGTCCACTAAAGAGGCAGGGTACATATCAGGAAGCAGGATTGCAAAGTCAATCAGATAAATCCAACACAACTCATATTAATGACACTATTGTGGTCTCTGTTTCCACTTCAGAGCCTCATCCCATTCCCACGGCCTGCCTTTTTCAGCAAGAGCTGGGGGAGATACACAGTGCTGTGAGTGTGTGTGTGTGTGTGTGTGTGTGTGTGTGTGTGTGTGTGTGTGTGTGTATAAGAAGAGAAACAAAGCTTTGAGGCTGGTTTTCCAGCCCAGTGCTGAATGTCTCTGCTCCCTGTTGTTTGGAGAGACAGCAGTATGTGAGGAGGATTAGAAGTAAACAGCAGCCTGCGCTTCACAACAGTTGCCCAAGGAGAACCTCTGTGGCTGTGCCACTCCCATTAAAAGTGTATCAGACTTTTAGCACACTTAGAACTAACTAAAAATCACTTTAGCATGGTTTCATGATTATGATTATGACAGTTATCATGGGGTTTAATTATGACAAATCACTGCTAGTTAATTGCTTACACTGTCCCGCTTTTGCACATGGTGTCTATGGCAGTTTGTCTTCTATGTGTGACATCTAGTTGCTCATCATAGCACTGAAATGAATGCACTGAAAATGAAAGTCCTTATCTATATGAGTAACAGTTTCTACTTGAATGGTCTTTGGTCTTTTCCAGATTTTAAACCTTGTGTTTAGAAACCAGATATGCAAAGTTAAACGCAAAAGGCTGAACCCCAGAGTTAGCTGCAACTAGCAGTGATGCTTCTATTAAATAAAAATGAAGATTTTTATAAAGGATTTCCCTAGTGAAATGAACAGGGTTCTATACAACTTACCCATATAAGACACATGTTGTTTAAGCAATTGTATTTATATATAATTCAAGTATAGATGTTCAAGTATATATGCATCTGTTGTAAAAATATATGCAGCTGTTGTGAAAAGGCCGGAAATATCCACTAAAAGCAGTCCACTGCGGTGTATTGTTTTAACTCATTGGAGCAATAAGACCCAGCAAACCTCCTATTGTGTTCTGCAGTCTAAAGACGTGATTTTGTTTTCTGTACAAATGCTTCAATACTGCTGTGGAATGCAGGGCATCATTAATCTAACACTTAATCCGATACCGCTGTCACATTAAGGAGTTTGATATCACATATGGGAGTGCGTCTGGCTTGGCTGTATCTGAGTGGGTGGGCACACACAGGACAGAATACTCCTCACAACGGTCCACATAGAGACACAACAAAAACAAACCTGAGAACTCATAACGTCTTCCTGTCTTATCTCGCTTACTCTGATAGCTCAGTAAAGTAATTCAGTAATTACTCAAGTAAAAGTAACCTTGCAAATAACAGTTAAAGTAAGGTATTAGGTCAAACTTCTTACGATATCTAGCATCAGCATATGAACTGAAGTTTAATAGCTATACTTCTTCTTCTAGATCCTTTTGGTTTAAAATAAAATGCTGAAGCTCCAAAATAAGGATGGGAGTACAGCTAAGCAGTCTCAATATGAGGTATTTTCAAATTATTCCAAATATAAAAAAACTCTCAAGATGAGCTCTTTGGAAAAACAAAACCATGAGATTTGCAAGTGTGGATAAGTTTTTAAAAATTGAAATTACTTTTAACATAATGCTAAAATCAGAGACCAAACCTTCCAGGCCAACTGCAGTTCCTACACCTGCAGATCCAAGTCAGGAACCATTTATATACCTTTGTTTTTAAGTGTGATCTGTCTTATTCTAGTTTAAAAGAGTTGTCTAACTAGATCCGACTAATCTCTAGTCTGTTCAGTGTGTATTGCTATAGAGACACTATTGATGGTAGTCTGAGTACCTCACCCCAATCTAAACTAAACAATATCCTAGCAGCAGATACAGGCTACTTCTAAAAACAGGGGTGAAGCGTACCCATACTGACCATGTGTTTGTTTTAATCAGACTGGCTGGGGGAGGAAGAACGAGGGAGACAGAGTTATTAATACACTAACTGGGTCCTGGACACTGGGAACACAGAGGAGGGAGACTGGGAGAGCATCCAGTAAAGTCAACAAGAAAAAAACATCCAGTAAAATCAACAACAGAGGGAAAGAGAGGGAGAGAGTGACAGTGTATTTGTGTAGGTGGGCAAATAATGTGTGAGTGTGTGTATGTATTTGTATGCAGCTATATATACATATATCAGCATCATGTAATACTCTAATTGTGTCTGTATAAACTCTTCAGCAATCATATGTTATTTAACAATCAAATATGAGGTGAAATAATACAGAAGAGGAAAAAGGAAAAGATATTTATTTAGGCTGAGCGAACGGCAGACCATTGTAGACAAAGAAAATAACAGAAAACCAGACAAACAAATATACCACAGTGCACCATACACACTCAGGGGATGTTCTGCTCTTTTATAAAAGAACATTGCTACCTCATAGCCAGTGTCATACATCCAATATCACAGCATACAGTTCTTAGAAGGAGTTGTAGATGGAAATTGTAATTCAAAATATTAAATCAGACATGCCAGATTCATCCAAACTGCCAAAATCATATCTCACTGTAAAAATCACCATGATAAACTAAATGTCTGATATCTTTTAGTGTTTTTTTTTGGTGGGAAAATCTGGTGCAAACATTGCCACACACACAGACACACACACACACACCAGAAGACTAAGTCACATTTTGACCCCCTAACACACACTCTTTAATCAGAAACAACAAAATCAATCAGAACAACAAAAACATGAAAATAGGAATAGAAACGAATGATGACAAGAGCTGAATAAGAATAAATAATATTAATGGTGAAGCTGTTTTCTTATCATAATGTAGCACCTTCATATTTATAGAGGTCTGAATTAATACAATAGAGCTGCAAACCCTTTATCTGTGAATTTCCAGTGTTAACAGTCAAATTAAATAATATGAAACTTAAATTAAAAAAAAAAGTAAAACTGCATAGTTAAGTATCTGAGAAGCTTGAAATACTGGAAATACTTTCATTTATTTGCTCTGTGTCGTGGTTTTGTAAATAACTTTCTCTTTCTCTCCAACCCTCTCTCTTTAATTCTTTCATTCTGATAAATGAAAACTATCTTCTATTACAGTCTTCTATTCAACTGAATGAAGTGACGCTGGCCTTTCCATTCCAGAAGGCTTCCGAAACGAACGTTATTTTCCAGAGATCTTCAGGGTCTTTCAGTTCCAAGACCAGTTTCTCTCATCTCAGTTCGAGTCCAGACCATTCTTTTCAGTTGACAGAACTTTCAGACCAGTCGTCCTGTTCTGGAATACCTCTAGACCAGAGCACTTTCTCATCCCAGAGAACTGTGAGACTTGTCTTTCCTGTTGGAGAGAGCTTTCGAACCAGTCTTCTCATTCCAAACAGTTTTTGGAGCAATCTTTCGAGATCCTGGAAGCCGTGAATCCCCTTTGATTACAGAAAACTTCTAAACCAGTTTTTCCCTTGCAGAATTGTTTTAGACCAGAATACATCCCCCTGAGGAAAGCTCATAGATCAGTCATTTTAGTATTAGAGCTGTAAAACCAGTCCCTCATTTCCACAGTTTCATATTATGAACCTGCGTTTCCACCTGGGACCATGTAGATCGACATTATAGTACAGTAACGACTGCCAACTACTGCCACTCTTAATTCATGACAAATGTTCTGGTTGTTTAAAGCTTTATATCCTCCTCCACAGTGTCACTGTTGTGTCATGGGAAAAAACGTCTGCCAAACATGGCTTCCCCAAGGAACAGGGTTACTTTATGAGGATTAGTAGTGTAGTTTTGGATCTCCGTGGATAAACACACTATGAACAAATGGCATTATTCAGGAAAGCAGGAATGCACATCTCTCTTGCACAAGTACTGCACCTTGCTGTGTCTGAGAAAGAGAGAAAATTGGAGACAGAAATGAGAGAACATACATAAACTGCTGCCATCACTGCCATTACCTTCAATTAAATTCAAAACTACTACTGATTTTACAGTAATCCTTTAATGTTTCTGCTGGCAACTTATGTTTGCTGAGGCATAAGATAAGTTAACCCTTTAGTAGTCCCACAAGGTGGAAATTTCCAAATAATAAATGGCCATTGTGGTTACACTGTGTGTAAGTGTGTGTTATAGACCTTACCTGTGAGCACTACATAAGCATGGCCCTCATGGCAGCCTTGCTAATACGATTGCGGTGTTTTCTTCGCCTTTTGGAGGGTTGAGGTGGCGGTCGGGGGGGTTTAGGAGGGGGCTGGGGAGGTTTATGGGGAGGGGACACTTTTACTGGTGCAGACGATGTGGTTACTATAAAGGAGAAGGGTAAAAAGGGAGTTAAATTGCAATAGAATTTAATTTAATTGCGAATTACAGATTAGATTTTATATTAAATGTAATATCTACCACATAGTGGATATTTGACTTGGGTTTCATTCTCTTTTTACCCGGACAACAGCCCAGATGTAGAGTGCTGCACCCACCCCCATTAAAAATGCTTCCAGCGCCCATGTAGCTGTGACTCTAATGCCACTTACAAAAACTTCATACAAACACATCATCAACTCTTCTCTCAACTCCTGCTCAAATTATATCCACAACTAGATTAATGTGCCACAGACTTGTGGAGATGGCTTAATATTATTATGGACATGGAAATCTGAGCTATTTGGGTGACAAAAACTATATGAAGTAAAGCAGCTTAAATCCATGTCCACTATTTAATCAAAATACTGCAAATTCAGTGCAATACAACATCTGTCAAATAATACCTAACCAACACCTGCCAAACAATATCTGAACAACACAAGTCGTAGAGAATTAAGTTAAGACAAGAGTAAGGAAGGTACTACTTTTTTGCTTCAAAAGAAAAACACATCCCTCATACTGGTACACATAGATATAATTTAGATTTAAGACTAAGATTCCATTAGGGCCCTGTCAGATCATACTCAAGTGTCGACCTGAATCAAACTTACTTGCTGTTGTTGTGACCACGCCCCCCAAAAATACATTTTACAGTGTAAAATCTCTAAGTGTAAAGCAGTGTGGAAGCCATGCATAAGAGATGAGCTTTTTGGGAGTTTCTTTTGCAAAGGGAAGCTACATAGTATTAAATGAAATTATTAAATGAATGGGTGCCAAAAATGCTGGCACAATTACATTGCGAATTTTTTTTTTAATTTATGTTTTTTTTTCTCTCTTTTGTATGAAATATCACAAGAGTCAATACTTGTGGAGGATACTGGTTGTGTTATCACAGTTTTTACAGGATGTGTAAAAAAGCTCTTAAGTGTAGTCAATTTCCATGAGGGAACATTTGCAAAAGTGGGTTTACCTGTGTGTTGTGTAGTTGTGTAGGTTTCCTCCTGTTTGTGATGCTGTTTCTGGTCCTCTTGATCACTGTGCTGTGATTTTAGGATATGTTTTTCTTCATCAAAGAATTTATGATGTAGATGCAGCTCCTCCTTTTCTTCCTCTAAAGCATGTTTCTCAACAGTGGAGCTGCTCTCCTTTTGTTTCATACCTCCTTCTGTCCTATCAAACTTTGGCGTCTCATTTCCTTTTAGGTTTTCACTGCGCTCTTTTGCTGGACTGAAGACGTCCCCCCGCTTCTCCTCTGTGGAGTCAGAAGTCACTGCAAATGTCTGACTGGTCTCCCTTGTAGGAGATACACTGTGCTTTTGAGTAGCACCCACTTGGTAACTAGATTCATTCCTTTGCACCAGACTACTCAGGTCAGACTCATGCAGTGGAATATGATTGGCTATTTCTGTCGGGCTAGGCCTCTTTTCGTATGTGCTTAGGCTGTCGTCAGATACTGTAGCATTCTTCTGAATTTCAGCTTGTTCCATATGAAATTGCTCTTTGTGTCCTGATCTTGAAACATTGAGTAGTGGTAAACTTCTATCAGTCTCTTCCTTCTCTGTGTGATTGGGCAGAGAAGCGGTCAGTAGCTCTGAAAATCCCAGCCTGGTGCCATTGAAACTGCCATTGTGCTTCCTCCCATCTCCATGATAATGACCTCTGTGTCCACCATGGAGTGTCTTATTGTGACTCCAACCATCATGTCCAAAATGGATCTCCTGGCCATCTGAGGGGAGAAACCCAGCCACAGTTTTCGGCTCAGATTGTTTTTCCCGAGGCAGCCAGCTCTGGCCGAGCAACTCCTCCAGCCGGAACCTCTGGCTGTGTTTGAGTTCATCTTCGCGGTGGATCTCATCTTTATGGTGAGGTTTACCTACACGATCTCTTGCTTCCTGTTTGTGGGCAGGAGATTTTCTGCGAGGAGCAGGGCGTGGAACAGGCTGGCAGCGGCACTCCACGTGATCGTTGATTGAGACAATGGCTTTATCATAAACTGGGCGCTTGTTTGCGTACTGGATCTTCATCACCTGAGGGCGAGGAAACTATAAGTGAAGGTTTGCCTGACAACGTTACAGTCAAGTACACCCACTGGGTCTAACTACCTAGCTTACAAGGTATATGCTGAATTATTCAGGACTGACACTTCAGTGTTTTTAAGCTAATGTGTTTCAGGTCAACATCTTTTCTTTTCTTATCTAAGTAAGGGAAGATGCACCAAAACTGCTGCTGTTGGCAGTTAGGTTGAAAAACAGTGGATTACTTATTCACTCTCTGAATAATATGTCTAGAGTGTAAGCAATTAACTCATCTGTGGGTTGATTTATACTTCTGAGAAGATGCAAAAGGGTCTTCACTGTGTACCATGTATACGGCTGAAATTACAATAAACACCTATACCTAAACTTATCTGCTTTGTACCACAAATAAGGAATTCATGGATAAGCATAACTTGCAGAGAACACAATGTTCACACCTCAAAAACTAAACTTTGTGAGAATCAGCAAAACTGTGGATCAAGCAAATGTTGACTGGTTATCTGTAGAATGACACCCCCACAACACAAAGCACAGCTAAAACAAACAGCACAAGATCAAAAGGAGTAGTTAATGAATCAACTGGCAATTTTCTACATGACTTTTCAGGAACAGTGAAGTGAGGAAGAAAAACACAGCCATCCCCTTCAGAATATTTACATTTTTTGCTTTGCCGCCTGAAATGGAAACACACACTAAAAACTGTTTTTCCAGTTGTGTTTAATCGATGCAACTTATAATGTCTAAGTGAAAGATATGATTTGAAATGTTTAGAAAAAATAAATACAAAAACAGAATCACTAAGATGGATCAACCCTCCTCTTAAAAAAACTTTAATGAGCAAATCATCTTCCCCAGTGGAAAGTGTTTGGTGCTTCTAGAACACTTCCTGGATCCGAACAATAAGTCTCAATTGAGCTTTGCCAGAACGCACCATAAAGATTCTGAGGCCAAGTGGAAAAAGGTGTTATGGTCAGATGAGACCAAAATCTAACAATTTGTCTTCAACACCAAACAGTCCATCTAGGGGAAAGCCAAATCAGTTCAGCATCCAAACAATCCAAACAGACAATGGGAAGAAGGTTCATCTTCTAACATGACTCAAAGCACACAGATGGCCTAAAGAGAAAAGGTGAATGTTCTGGTGTTCCACAATGTACTCATTCATCTCACCGATTTCGTTTTTATTTTCTAAACTGTTGTCATCATATCTTTCACTTGGATGTTATAAGTTGCTTTGAGTAAATAAAGTGTGTCTTCATTTCAGGCTGCATAGCAAAAAAAATGGAAGTGGTGATTCTTTTCCTCTGAATATATTTGAATATGTATGTGTGTGTGTGTGTGTGTGTGTGTGTGTGTGTGTGTGTGTGTGTGTGTGTGTGTGTGTGTGTTTACCTGTAGGTAACGTGTATGGGCGAGTACAGAGACACACTCGAGATTCTTCGTGT
>JBBPDC010000028.1:8092472-8104252 GCA_037974485.1 Hemigrammopetersius urotaenia
TGTGTGTGTGTGTGTGTGTGTGTGTGTGTGTGTGTGTGTGTGTGTGTGTGTGTGTGTGTGTGTGCGTGTGTGTGTATCACAGCACAAGCGGAATTGTTGCAGAATTTATAAACAACTCCATATATTTGTGTGTGTTGGTGTGTGTTGTTTAAGTAGCTGAGTAAACATACTGGCTATAAAGAAACCCAAAGCCACAATATGGACTCTGCTCTGGCAGTCTGCCGCCACAACACTCCTGACCGTCTGCCTCACAAACCTTCATAGGAATGAATGTAAGATTTATAGGTGTCATTAAAACAAAACTCAGTGAAAGTGAGCGAGGAATGCACAGAATGAGAGCAACATGTGGCCAATAGTACACAGCATTAATCCTGTCTATAGTATACACACGACAATAGCATAACAACGTCATGGAACAGATTGCACAAATATTCAGTAGGAATTTAGTATTTTAAAGGAAATTTTTGGCTAAAAAATCTAATTTCCAGTTTCAATTTAGACTAGATGTAATTGATCAGTCAAGACATGTTTGGCGCCCAACTTTTAATTTCTTTAATTTTGCACTAGAGCTATGATGCTAGTGTTTCTAACACACTAGACACACTTTCCGCCAATACATCCCTAGAAACCACTCAAACCATGTTCATGTTGTATCCTTAATGTAATGCAGATTAGTTTAGAACACAGTAGTTCATACTGCAACTCACATGCTTTCTTTTTTATCCATCACTGTTAAGAAGTCTTTTATAGGTCTTCATTTGATCTTGACTGCTAAATGCTTTACTAGCACAGCATTCACAAGTTTATCTGAGGGGAACTTTATCTGGACAGTTTCAGACAAGTAATAGATGCCATTGTAAACAATCAGATACCAGTATATTCCATTCCAAAGTAAATTTTTCCATAATTCAAGGCATCTGGTTTTGTATTAGAGAGTAGGTTTTCCATAGCCCATAAAGAACAGAGTGAGTTTTAAGTGGAATGATTTGGGGCAATAAAACACACTGTTTGGTATAAACACCCCAGTGTGATCTAATTTACACCATATATTCAAAGGTATCCGGCCACGCCTTGTAATCAGTGGAGACAGATTCAAATGTAAGTGAAGTTATAGGAAAGTGGAAACATCAAGACACAACAACAGGCCTGGAGAGGCAGACTGCATAAATATGCTGAAGCACTCATTTTGTGAAGAAAAAAAAATGATCACTGTCTTATCAGAGAGCAGTGTGAGCTGGGTGTTGGACATGATGAGGCGGGATGGCACAGATTTACCTACGGAGTCAGAAAGCAGCAACAGCTGCAGTTCTTTGGAAGAGGAGAAAGAGCCGCCCTTCACCAGTTCAGTCAGAGCTGCTGGGAGAGGATCCCTCTAGAGTAAGAGTGAGATAAAGAGAAAGAGAGAAAAGGCCTGAATGAGAGACCACAACCAAGACTAAAACCTTGTTAACTTCAGTATAGACAGTTAAACTGACATTGCTAGTGTTAGTGGTAGAGGTCATTTAAATGGTTAAAAAAAATTACATATAGTCAAAATAATGCTGGTTATTTATTTAAAACCTCATGTCTCCTTAAAAACCATTTGAAAGCACCAGCAGCTCTTTATTTCGTATGATTCAATGATCAGCAACAGAAATGATCAAATAAAGAGAGAGAGAGAGAGCTAGAGAGAGAGAGAGAGAGAGAGATACACCACTTGTGAGCATCTTTTAATCCTAAATTCACCTTCAGACTGTGTGTTTTTTGTTTTCCAAGCATGTGAGTGTGTGCAGATTGAAGGGAGGAAGCTGGTTTATTTCACAATA
Source organism: Hemigrammopetersius urotaenia (assembly GCA_037974485.1). Lineage (NCBI taxonomy): Eukaryota > Metazoa > Chordata > Actinopteri > Characiformes > Alestidae > Hemigrammopetersius > Hemigrammopetersius urotaenia. Next base: position 8,094,278 of record JBBPDC010000028.1, read on the forward strand.
GCCGTTACGTCTGTAGCAGCACAAGGGCTCTGTTCATAGACTACGTCCAGACAGAGGACACTGGCTGACCACTGCTCTGCCTCATATGGCAGCATTTACCGTGGACACAGGGCAGGAAAGGGGGCAGGGAGGATGTGGGGGATGGAATGATACAAAAAAGAAAGGATATCAATGAATGAAGGATGGTACGAACAGAGAGAGAGAGAGAGAGAGAGAGAGAGATGAACAAGGCAGCTGAAAGGGTAGCTAGGTTCTAAATCACTGAGATCTTATACTTAGCTTAAACTACTATTTGAGAACAGTATAAACATCATACAAAATTGGTTACACCTAGTACCTTGGGATGTTTTCTTCACTCCAGCGCTCATTTTATTATAGTGATCCGAATGCTCATATAATTGTTGTTGTCACTGAATCAGTTAAAATCCCATGGCCTGTTCACCCAATATACTCATCCACAACTATATCTGTGCTTGGTAGGTGGTACTGTCATGTATCAAACCAAAACAGCAGTCTTTTCGAAGTACTGTGTACAAACAGTAATTCATGTAAACTGATTTTGAATACTAACCTTGAAAGTCGGCAATAACAAAAGTATAGATCAATGTAATGTGAATGATTTCCTATTTTAAAAAGTGCAGAACCTAAGCTTTAAATCAATAGCACACAAAATTCTAATTTAGATGTCAGAATCGGTGGAGAAAAGTGCACATGACAACCTGTCAAACAGAATATAAATTAAAAGTAAATGTGAGCCATTGTTTTCCAATACATAATTACCCAATTGCACTGGTATGGCATATCAAAATTTTCACTAAGAGCTTTTGAAGGGTAAGGAGCGTAACATGCTGAATGAGATTTTGCCACAGAGGTTTCCTGGGTGGATGGACTGCTTATCACTTAAAATGGAATAAACTTTTGTGCACAGCGAGGTCACTAGCATGGTGATTTGTGTCTGAGCAGGAAAAATTTAATAAACACTTGCCTGGAGAACAACACGAGCACATGACGCATAAACATTTGTGTGGTGCTTCATATATACACACACAAGAGGGCTTGCCATATGTAAATACATACACAAATTCATTAAGAAACAAAAATACAAACAATCAAACAAAAATCCCAGTAGATTGCTTCAGACACCAGGCACATGAGCGCTCTTGCCCTATGTCAAAGTGAAAATGCGTACAGCCTGTAGTCCTTAAGGGCTGTTATTCTGGTGTTCATTCATTTTCTGTAACTGCTTAATCCTCACTAGGGCTGTGGGTACCCGGGGCCTATCCCAGGATCTACGGGGGTGAGGCAGAGATTGGGTGGGTTGCCAGACCCCCACAGTAGGGCTGTTATTTGTTATATTTGTAATTCAGCTATCATTCTGAGGATCAATCACATAACCATATGTATGCAAATATTTATATACTGTAAATATTTTAGCTGGTGTGGGTTTCCTCTCTTTCAGTGATACCCACATAATCTGAGCACTGATAGCTGCCCCTAATGGACAAGGCACTGACTGATGAACATGACTTTACAAATGGTTTGTGGATATTGTTTATCATTCAAATTGCAATATAATCACCATGCTGATTCATCAAGAGTATACGTATTTCTTCTGTAAACAAGCAATCGTTTTAATCAAGTGATCGTGACAGCCCTGAATTAGGCTCCAACCAATATGCGACTGATTTGAAATGTCGCTGAAATAAATTCAGTTGAAATAAATCTAATGAGCAGATGCAGCACTCTGAGGAACTGGAGAAATGGAATGGAATGGAATGTTGAGAGAAGAGGGCTGGAGAAAAATGACAGATGATAATGATACGTAGATCTGCTGACATGAGCATGCAGAGGCATGCACACAAAAAGGCTGAACAATATTAGGGAAAATGTAACACTGCAAGGTTTAGGTTTTCAAACCAATAATAAACGATTGAAAAACAAAAAGAGCAAAAGTTTCCCGGATCATTCCCAAACTAAGCTAATTATCACTAATAGGTGTGTAGAAGGGTCCTCTTAAAATGTCAAGCTTGTTTCATATTAAAGCTTATTCATTTGAAATGATGTGGACAACAATGCAAACTAAATTACTACTTTATTACAGTGAATACAGCCAGGACTTGCCCATTTAAAAAAACATTACAGTAAAAAGTTACACAGTTTTTTACTCATCCCAGTCATTACATGTATGTTTACATGTACACATTTTGCTTCTTTCGTGTTGGAACTATGAGGCTAAACTTTTCTCAACATATTCACCCAGCATCCATCCTTATGGTGGTGCAGACTTGTGGATATGGTTTAGAATGCAGTATTAACTAGTAATGTAGTTTATGTTTTTATAACTGTAAGCTATAAAACAAAACTATGAAGCTTGAAGTGCTGTGTCAGCCATTTTAGACAACAGATTTTATATTAACAAACCACCTCTGGAGAAGAAGTGCTGATCTAGAATCCGTTTTTGTGGCAATGACCATCAGAAATACGGATGTATGAGCAGTCCTCTCAAGCCCTGGTGTTGTCTGAAATAGCCATCCATAGCAGTGCAGTTTTGTTGAGTTTCAAAGCTCACAGTACGACATAATCCTAAACCATCAATTATATTGTCTTTTGATGTCCAGTGCTTGTTAGCTGCAAGTGTAAGTGAAAGATTGAGCAAATGAAATCTTTTGCTGAACATGTTGTGAAGCAGTTGTTTAAGTTTCCAGTAAGGGCTGCACAATATGGACAAAATACCAGACTTATACACACTACTATTGCAATATACCCTCCCATATATTGAAAATACTTGAACTCTTCATGTACCAATGTACCAATGTCATGTTAATGATTAACAGACAATATAATGTGTAGGCCTTGTATACACACAACACATGTGCATGTGCTTACATGCATATAAACCAAATGAATTCTACTAAAATTGCATATTTCATTAAGAAAATGTCAGATTTTCTTATATATTTGAGAAATAAGACAACTTGCAATCACTGCAACTACGGCATCTCAAAAACTTCATCTTCGAAAACCTTGTTTTCTCAACAGATCAGACTAGAAAAAGATGAACGTTTCATTCTTTTGAGGAGGAATTCCCCCTTTAAGGCATAAGCATGTCACCGCTCAGCATCTTGATTAAACATGAATTAAACATGAACCATACACGAGACTACATGCCTACTAACTGTAACACACTCTGAATCTCATACATTCAAGCAGCTCATTTCGTTATCCGCTGAATTTTTTCCACCTATTTCATTCACCATAAAAAGATGTGATGCGCTTACAAGGGGGACTTCCTAAAAGTGCACCTCAAAGTGCAGATGCATTTACAGTCAGAGGTGAAGAAGTAAAACTACTCATAACCCTGCAGCTACCAGTTCAACATTTAAAAGTACAAGGAAGGCAAGCTATAAAGTCTTGCTGCTCCATCCACTCCATCTGGATGTTAATTTTGTACTGCTCCCTAGAAACCATAACAATGGAAAACAGGCTGAGAAGCAGTTACACTCTCCCTGCTAATGTAATAACATTATTTTACTCTCCATTCACCTGTTGGGCAGGTATGGGCTGCTGTTCATGCACAGTTGGATGTTCCCTCATTTAATAGAGTACAGTAAGACAATAAAACATTTAACAAGATACTCTAAACTCTTCTTTCAGGTCAGTCAAGCATCCTGGTCACTCTAGAATAGAACCACTGCCAAAGTATCATCAGTATATGAAATTGCTACCAAACCCCCCCCCCTGCTTTGCCAAATCTAACCTAACACTAACCTTATCCTTACTATTTAGATTTGTATAACAAAAAAAATCTTATAGGTTCCAATGGTCTCCACAAAGAGCCAAGCACACACACACATGCTTACACTCACACAAGAGTGATACAGCCTTTTATGTGGCACCATAAAGATGAATGAAGAGCTTTGACCACACACCAACTACCAATTACCAGCTGCTGCTAATTTGAAGACTGAAGGAATGAAGTTTGTATTGTTGAACTGCTTTTCAGAACTTACTGTACCACTTACCCTACAGCTGTCTGTCCTAGGTGTGGGATGATTTTCTGAGTATATCGGTGATATTATCAGTACGTTGAGATAATAAGTGCTAAAGCAATCTCGGAAGCATTTAATGACTGTAAAATCTTACTCACAGAAAGTTACTACACTAAATGTAATACCCCTGAAGATCTAAGAGAAAAGTGAAAATTTGGACCTGAAAAAATCCATTGGTTCCAGAGAATAAAACTGTTTCCAGATTTACCACTTTTGCACCATTATCAGCCTTCCATATGAAACTCAGAAGACACGCATGGTCATTTTGTACAGTGCATACCTATTTCCTAACATTTCAGTCAACATCATCTGTTAAATTTAGCAAATCCTCATTAAATGAGATTTTTCCCATTAAATGAGAGCACAGTTAGTCTGGACTGTTTCCTTGCCTATTTAAACTTATCAAACTCTGAAAAACAAAATATCGTGATACATTTTGTGTATCATGGGAATGCCTTTAAGTATTGTAATACTCGTTTTAGCTATATACCCATATCTTATGTTTACACACATTATACGTACCGCAATATTTTTAAATATTTAAATACTGAAATATTGATAGAAACACAGGTCTGCGGGACTTTTACTGAAGTACAGACTGGACCTGGTCCAGGTGGTTCCTCGTTCTTACCTCCGCTGTTCCGCAGAGCGCGCACGCCGCCAGCGCCGCGAGCAGCAGCCAGGTCCTCACGCTCATGGTGCTGCTCCGCCGCGAGCCTCCGCGAGACAGCGCGCATTTACAGAGCGCACGAGACGAGTCCCGAGCGCGTTCGGCAAACAGTCACACCCCCTGACTCCTCCGCCTCTCTCAGCGGCTCAGGCTCCAGACCAGTGTACAAACGTTTAGATTGCCCTCCACAGCCGAGTGGGTCTCTGTTCTGAGTAGAAAGTCGTCCATCTGAGGTCAGGACTGAACCCTGCTCGCTGCTGAAGTCGCTGGATGCGCCAAAAGTTGAGCGTGTAAAGTTTCCTTCAGTCACACAACCCGTCAGTAAAACTCAAAGGAGTTATGTAGACACAAAATCCGGCGGGTAAATGTCACGGGTCACGGTGTTCTGTAGGAGAAACGTGGGAAACCGCTTCGTGCTGCATCGTTTAGAATAACAAAGAAGAGTTACGCGCAGGATGTGGATGAGGAGTCCTCAGCTCCATCCAGGTTCTCTGAACTTCTCGCCGCAGGTGTCAGGCAGGTCTGGAGCTGGTGGATCTTTAGGCTGTGCGTCTTTTCTTGTTCTCGCTGGTCTTGAGGAGAGCTGGGTGAGTTTTGACGTTTCCCCTTCTTTTCGGTGGAGGCTTATCGCCGTGCGCGCGCGGACCGAGCGGCCTGATTACGCTCAGCTCGAGCGCCTCTGCTGAACTGCCAGAGCTCGAGACCTCTTATCTTTCCCGCCCCTTCAGGGCAGGGCTGCCTCATCCATATTTGGGAGTGTGTGTGTGTGTGTGTGTGTGTGTGTGTGTGTGTGTGTGTGTGTGTGTGTGTGTGTGTGTGTGTGTTTGGGTGTGTGTGTGTGTGTGTGGTTGTGTGCTTGTGTGTGTGTGTGTCTGTGGCCACGTATTTAGTGCTTTGTGAGGACAGGATGTCCCCAAATGTCCCCAGGATAATAGGGACAATGAGGACAATGCTCTTTTATTCATTTATTTTAATTTGTTTGTTTGTTAATAACTGTCACATGTACATGGATAACCATAAGGTTAGTATCAGATCATGTTATGTATGTGCAAGTTTTGGGGCAAAACATTTTGGGGCAAAAACATGCTTTTGGTGTACTTCAGGCAGATGCTCAGTTTTTAATATTGAAAATAAACAAAAACCTAAAAATCACTCAAATTTTAAATAGTACGTGTATTACAACTGACATGAAATAGAACTGCCAGTGATACCAGAGCTATGACTAACAAAATCATCCAGGGTAAAACATTTTTTGAATGACTGCCTAAGCCCATTGCTCTGGAAGATGAATGAACTTAAAATGTGAATAAAACATTTGTCACAGTTTTGTATAAATATTAATAAAACATGCATAATTAATGCTGAGAAAGGCTGCAGAATGGCTAATATGGCATTACCTCAAGCAAGGGAAGTAAAAGGTGTGCTTGAATAGCAAAGGACTTTAGTACTATTTTTAAACATTATAACCTTTTGTTCTTGCACAATAATTGTGTGAACTATGCAAAAGACTTCGTCAGTAGCCTCAAAGAAAGTAAGCACCAATGCTGATGTTTCATAATACACATTTATGTAAGTCATTAAGGTTTACATATGTATAGATGCCAAATTATTCAGAGCCATATAACATCTTTCTGAATATGCAGTAAATGTGCTCATAGAAATGAAGGTTGAATACCTTGTGCTTAGAAACACTTGCCATTTTATTAGGAACATCTACCACCTAGGTACTCTTTGCTGTCACATCTTGACTAAGCTCACTCAGGCAGCAGACACACATGCAGACAGACATTCTGGTTTTCTTTTATTATGAACAGGGTACAAAACAAAGGAGACTCAATGGCCCAAAAACACTAACAAAGGGAATCCTGAACGAAACCAAACCCAGGGACCAAAGACAGCCTCTTTATACTGTGAACAGAAACTCAAAATACCTGAAATATATTAGACATTCATCCCTGGTAGCTGAGAACCCTATTTGCTACCAAGGCCACACCCCCAGTCAAACTAGAGGTCCCTGACTCAAGACACAATGGTCCCTCCTGGACGCTGACTAGGGATGTTACATTTGCAGGTTTACAATTAACCACATTAAAATAACTGTCATGTCTGGACAAGGGAGGTGCCTTGTTTCCCCTGGTTTTCCTTTTTTCCCTGTGTGTGTGTGTGTGTGTGTGTGTTGGGGGGGGTGTAATTTTTTCTTCTGCTAGTTTGGGTGAGAAGGTTCATGATTATCTACTCATTTATTTAGATAATGTGATTGTGTACTTGGGTGATTTTTTATCTCACCTGCAACATCTTGAGGGTGTGTTTCGGGGACTGGGGGCCTGAGGGCTGGGGTTGCGGTCTGGGGGGTGTTGGCTATTCAGGAGGGTGGTGTGTTGCCTGGGCCATGTGGTGAGTCGTGAGGGGCGGAGGTGGTCCAGCGTTGGCCGCAGCCGGTAGGTAGCTGTGAACTCGTTCTTGAGGGTTTGTTAGCTGTTGCAGGCAGTTTGTCCCAGGGTTCGCCCGGGGGGGGCTGCTCCATGGGTTGCTGTGTGGAGTCGGTGCGACCTCCAGTTGGAAGATGAACTGGATGGAAGACGGCCAACGGGCCCTCAAGAGGCCCCGGTGTTGTCCTACGCAGACTACACCCTGCCGTTCTGACTAACAAAGAGTGGGGTAGAACTGCAGGGCAAGGACCCCGAGGTGGCTCGAGTGAGAGAGTGGGAGGCCACGGGGTTCCAGCCCACCTTGGCCAAGCGGCAGGCCCCGTCTGCTGCAGGCCAGTGCTTGTGGGGGGAGAGAGAAAAACTCCAGGTGGAGTATACCTGGATAGGGTGCTCCGCCATCGCCGGTGGATTGGGAGTGAAGAACAATGGAGGGTCATGTTTCCCTCAAAGGAAAGAAAACGTATCTGGGCCGACTATTACAAAGCTCTGGGACATTCGTGGTCAACGGATGTGGGGGGCTCTGAATGAATGGGTGAACTGGCCGGGGTTACAAAGTGACGTCGAGCAGTTGTGGCAGGACTGTGGGATATGTTAGAATGTGTTACAGGCCTGTCCTTAAAAATCAGAATGGATTTTGTTAGTTTTTACATTTATGTTAGGGCTGGAAAAGAGAATGATATTTACCTTTTTGTAAAAAATTACTCCACAATATGTGACATTATGTTTTTCTGAGTATTTTGTGTTATCATCAGTGTGTAAACAACTGATGTTCATGTTTAAGGTGTTCACCCTGCGATCAGGAAGTTGTGGGTTTGCTTCCCAAGATTGCTAAGCACCTCTGAGGTACCCTTGAGCAGGGTACCATCCCCACACTCTGTTCCCCGGGCACAGTGTTCCTGGCTGCCCGCTGCTTCCCTTGGTGAATGGGTTAAATGCAGAGGAAGAATTTCGTGCTGTTCACAGTGTGTGCCGTGGTGTGCTCATGTATGACAGAACGGTTTCTTTCACTTACTTAGAGAGCATAATTAGTCCTGTTTAGGTGAATTCAGTGCATCCAAGTGAGTGAAATGTTGAATGAAGTTGAGTTTCGGTGTTTTTGAAATAAGGCACTGTTGTTTTACATCTCTTTTAACTAATCAGATTTTAGAAAAACTAAATATTGTGACATTGTGTTTAGTGGGTAGTGCTATGATTTCCCAGTAAGAAGGTCCTGAGTTCGATTCCTGGACGGGCGGCCAAGAGTCCACTCTGTGTGGAGTTTGCATAATTAATAATAGCTTGCTGATTTCAATTGTCATGTCCGAACATTATAAAGTATATTGTGTTTTTTAAACAGTCTGAAATGTGTCTCAGCCAATCAGATTTTACAATCAGATCTGTTTGTTTTATAATTGGAAACTAATGAATGAAAGTCAAAACAGGAAATGTGAAGATACAGTTGAATCACTGTTCATTATTTATAAACCAACATGTTCACAACACACAGCAAAGCTTTACAGATCACAGACTGTCTCCTCCCGTCATAATGCCGTTAGTCCATTAGGAAAATGTGTGGGTAGCTGCAAACAGCCATGGACAAAAGAGCCCTGTGCTCAGATAGCATGACAACCACCATCTGTGGCACTGTGTGTGTGTGAATGTGTTTGTGTGTGTCTGTGTGTCTGTGCGTGTGCGTGTGTGTGTAGAGATGATCCAAGCAATTGACGAAAAGGACAGGGGTCAAGTGCGAACAGGGCCATCAAGATCCCTCACAACTCATCTAATTCCTCATCTTTCTTTTTCACTTACACACAGTCTTTCTCTCTTCGTCTTGCTCTATCTTACCATCTCTCCGTTCTTTTGCCAAAACACAAAACTGTAGAATTCTGTCATCTTTTCAAACTTTCCATCTTCCACTCTTACTCTCTTGCCCTCTCATTCCTTCTCTCTTTAATTCTCTGGCCCTTATTTATTCTCTCTCCGCCTCCATACTTTCTTCTTAGATGCCTTTTCCTCATCCTTTTATTCTTTTGTCATCCCTCTGTTCCATTCATCTATACACATGATGACATATCTCCCTCTCGCTCTCTCTTTCTCTTTTTCACTCTCTCTCACAAATCCTTTAAGTTCTGGACTGAACTAGTTTGCTAAGCACATCCCACAGATGCTTAGTCAAACTGATGTTTGGGGACTTTGGGGGACAAGTTATGACTTTTTGTCATGTTCCTCAAACCATTCTTGAACAATTTTTGCTGTCAGTGTGGCATCAAATCTGATTCATTAGACCAGGACACCTTCTTCCATTACAGCATGGTCCAGTTCTGATACCCACGTGCCCACTTTCAGCGGTGGACAGGGGTCAGCATATATTTTTATTGGTCTGTTTGACACTGATCTGGCCAAATCAACTTTTTAAACACCAGCCCCTTTCGCTTTGTGTCCCTGTAGTGCTTTCGCAAAAAAAATCTCGACACAGGAGTTTATTTTATGACCATCGGCCCATCTGCAGCCCATTGGCTATGCGCCAGTGTGTCAGTGGATGAGATGGAGAGAAAGCGCAAAGAGGGCTCAGAGAAAATGGAGAGAAAAACAAATTGCCACTTCAGGCAGACGCTGCCATATGTGCCAAAATTACTAGCTGTTTGCAAAGTTATGGTGATAACACACCAATGAAACAAATGTTTTATGGCTGCGCTTGTTTGTCTTGTTACATTTATGAATGTAAGTGAAATAAGCTAATAATATCGCCAGTGTTACTGCTAGGAGAACGGCTATTTATATACACTCAACAAAAATATAAACGCAACACCTTTGTTTCTGCTCCGATTTTTCATGAGATGGACTTAAA
>JBBPDC010000028.1:8125298-8150056 GCA_037974485.1 Hemigrammopetersius urotaenia
AAACTGCATTTCGTTGCCTTGTACTTGTACATGTGTAATGACAATAAAGTTGAATCTAATCTAATCTAATCTAATAAGTGTAATGGTGTTCCAGGAAAACTGAATTGGATTACAGATCTGACTCCAGCCTCTACTGCTTTGGAATGGATTCTTAGATGTGATTCCAAAAAACATCCACTCAAAACTTGTTCACTGCTGATACCAGGAAGACGAGAAAATGTCAGTAATATGCGAAACTTTCAACCCTGCACATCTTTATGGATTTAGAAAGTGATTTTTTTTAGTAAATGAGCTTAGGGACCAAGTCTGCAGCAGCTATGGGTATTTCATTTTTGTTAGTTTCTGTTTCAAATTCATTACCGAAAAGGTCAAATGTGTGTGCTGTGTAAACACAGACAGTAAACAACTGTGCTTTGGGGAAGAAAATTAAAGCATCACAGGTTGGGGGGTTTTAAAGACACCAGAGCATTTAACAGCTTACCAGCAGAACGTCTGACATAATTTTAGTTATGAAAAACTAGTATTGTTTTTCCTTGTAAAGTATAAATGAACTTTGTAGAACGGGGTGTGATTTATCTGGTGGCTAAAACAGACAGGATTTAAGGGTACAGTACCAGAACAAGCACTCAGGAATAGACTGACAGAAGTGGGGTACTATTCCAGACAGCATCCGAGGTACAGACTGTACAAAGAAGACCCTTGAAAACTGACCACCTAGTAGCAAGCTGCAGTTAAGAGCAGCATACACCAGGAGGCACAAGTCACAACACAAGGATTCTGTTTTACAAGATCTGTATGGACCTCCAAGCTGGAAGATTCCAGGAGCGAGACCAAGGTCTTTTCATAGAAAGTTTTAGAAACGTAAAAAAGTTGTTCGAGCCAAAAACATCCCATAAGAAGGGAGAACATATATACTAAATGAACAAAAGTATTGGTATCTGATCATAACACCAACAGTGACCTTAATGGCATTGCATTCAAATACACAGATATTCTTAGAAGGCTTTCCGCAATATTTGCAGTGTTTCTGTGGGAATGTGTGCCCATTCATTCTGTAGAGCATTTATGAAGTCAGGCATTGAGGTTGGATGAGAGGCCCTGGCTCACAATTTCCGTTCCAGTTCATCCCAAATGTGTTGGATGGTGTTGAGGTCAGCACTCTGTACAGGGCAGTCAAGTTCTTCCATACCAAACTCAACCAACCATGTCTTTATGGACCTTACTCTAAACTGGGGAACAGTCGTGCTGGAATAGAAAAGGTTCTTCCCCAAACTGTGTCCACAAAGGCGTTGTCCAAAATGTCTTGGTATGCTGAAGCATTAAGATCGCCCTTCACTGGAAAGAGCCCATACTTCTGTCTATATAGTGTATGAGTCAGAAGTAAAACATCACTACAAAACTTGGGATATAGAATTTAGATTTCTCAAAGTATCCTCCCTTTGCTGTGATGCTGTTGCAGTCTTCACATTCTCTTATAGTGTGTGTGTTTGAAACGTAAAACTTGGCATCTACAAACTATTTTTCTTTTTCTGGTGGGGGAGGGAGAGGGTGTGCAGGGATGTTTAAATGAAAGATTATGAAATGTCAAGTTCTCACATGCTAAAAAAAAAGCCAAAACAACCAAAAGTAAAACACTGCTGTTTTTTCGTGTGGTTTACACGCATTATCTGCACATCAAATGTGGCCAGATGAATGACGAGAAATCGTTGACTTGGATGTGTGTATTTTGCACTTTGTTCACAAAGACCATCCACAAACAAAAAGTCAAACATGGTAAACAATATAATGTATGCACTTTAAACAATGCCATCTTATTAAACTTACAAAAATGTAATTTGCATATGATCTCTAATTCACTCTTTAAATCTGGCTTGCATCAACCCTCTTGACTGTCTTCATTTATGAACTTTGTCCATCGTTTCTGTCTTAGACGCAGTTTCCTTCTCAGTCCCCACATTCTCTGCTTCACCTCCAAACTCTGAAAACAGGGCCTTCTGCTCTGCGTATTCTGTCTGATCCAAATAACGGCAGTCCGAGTCTGCCCCACTTTCATTAGCCTGTTCTTCTACACAAGAAGAGGAAGGAACTGGAGAACGGCTAGATATCAGCGCAGACAGTCTTAGTGGGTATTTTCAGAATAGTTTCAAAGAATGTACCAGGAACCAGGCTTTATATGGGACTTCAAGTAGGTGTGATGAGTTCCTTGAAGAGTCACGACAATCTCAGGAGCCAATGAGTCCAAATCACTCTGCCATTCAGTCCAAACGTCTGAAAGCATTCATAAGAGGGAGGGAGAACAAATGCACATTATGGTAGTGCATACACAATTCTTTCTATGAGAATACATTTCAAAGAATGTGTTACTATAATTGTGGCTGACAGATCTAATACAGATATAACAACATATAATTAATGTTAATTAATAACGAATATGTTATTAACTAATATAATAAAGGTAGTTTAATTAATCTCACCTTTGCAGCTTTCCAGAAGACATTTCCCGGGCCCCACAAAAGCCTGGCCCAAGCATGAACTTAAAGATGGGACAATTTAAAGGGGTCACTGATTTACAGTACCAGGCAAACGTTCACTTGCTGTAAACTAAGTCTGTTCAAAAGTCATTATTTTTAGCAAATACTCAAATCAAAACACATAAAACATGGTATGAAAATAGTACACAGTACTCAATTCTTAGATTCAGAAGTTCTATGGTTTTGAGATCTGGAGACCAGGCATGTAAATAAATGCAGGACACCATTCAAAACAGCTACACGGCACCTACATACACACTTCTGTATGTTCATGTCAGTTGTCATAAAAAGGTAGAGGCAATGTAGTTTTAGTGATATTCATTTTCTTTTCTTTGCACAATAGAAAAAAGCTTAATCCTGAGGTTGTGTTGGTGGTCATTACCATGCTGAAGAATAAATGACTGATGAAATGGTGAAAATGTAAGGTGTGATAGTAAAGCTTACTGAAATTCCCACTGAACTAAGCATCATGAATTAAGATGGCCAACTTTTAGACCAGAAAGCCCACCACAGACCATTGCAGGGAATTGCATCTGTTGGACTCTCGCTCTTCCATACCCTCTGTATGTCTTATATATACACAGAACTGGTCAAAGGTTTAGACACATCAGAATGACACAAAACATGGAATTATGCAGTAACCCCAACAAACTCAAATCAAAACTGTGTATTACTACTCATTTTTATACCTGGGCTCATTTTACCTCAAAGCAGTTTTATACACTGTTGATGCCACTTATGTGTCTTACAAGAATTTAAGCACATCTGTAGATTCAAATGTCTTCATGAAAACCATTTATTACAAGGGTGTCCAAACTTTTGATTGGTACAGCATATGGTAGACAAAGGGTGTCCAACCTCATCTGCAAAGGGCCGTGTGTTTTCATTCTAATAAGCAAGAGCTCGAATGTCTTCAAACAATCATGTGTGCTCCTGTTATACTGCACTCCAACCACATTGGCCCTTTACAGAGACTGGACACCTTCGTGGTAATGCTAAATGTTTCTTAAGACTTGAGATTTGAACTCCTCTGTTTTTTAGTTTCTGTACTGTTTTGGGCTGAAGGCGCCTTTCTGAATTTCTGGCCCCTGGCTAAGCCAGCTTCACGCAGTCTTCTCTGGACTGTCGATATTGAAACATCGGATGTTCTCGTAGCGTTTAGCTGTGCTTGTATTTGAGAGGCAGTTAAATCCCCATTTTGTTCACTCATGAGTTGTATAAACCTGTTCTCCGTTTCTGAGGTCGCCTTTGGCCTGCCCGACCTTGCTCGGTCCTCATGAGTACCAGTTTCTTCAATCCGTTTGATGGTCCTGGACACCGCATTTACAGACACCTTCAATAGTTTTGCTATTTTCCTTAAAGATCGACCCTCGTTCCTCAAAATGACTATAGACTCTCTTTTTTCCCTGCTTAGCTGAGCGTGTTTGGCCATTTTCTTTTCCTTTACATTCAGAAATTAAGATTTAGGAGCATTACAAATATTGTGCTTATGCTACCTATATTTATGGCAGTCCCTCCAAAACTAGACCCCGGACCCTTATAATTACTGCTAATAGAAGGTTAATATTTTAAGATGCTGGTTAACTTGAAGGAAATTTATCAAAGACATGTTACACCAGACAAACTAATCTGGCTTCAGAGAGAATCCCTTTCATTTAATTATATAATACTTTTTGCTGCAAAAGTGCAACTCTCTTCTGACGCCCTATTCAAGTAGATGCACACAATTAGATGATTATATAAAGGATTACATTAAAAGAGAGGACTTTTGACTGGTACTGTATTTTCTTGAATAAAGAAGTCCAGTTGAAGTCACAGCAGTGGCCTGCCACAAAGCACCTGAGAACCAAGAACACAATTGTTGATGTTTCTCCTTTTCTAAAATAGCATCACTTGCATGCTTCACTTGTCTATTATGCAGACTTAAAGCACCTCACCACTATTTGCTTTAAACACATGCACACACGTTTACAGAGATTACTGACTCAGTAAGTTATCAATTACAACTAATCACCAACACAAATGTATAGTTTAAAAAAAGTTATACATGATTACCCCAACTCACTCACTGACTCCAATCAATTAGCCAAAACCTGTTCAAGATTTAATAGTTTTGCATTGGAGCTACACTGCTGAAACATTAAGACTGCACTTCACTGGAAGTATGGGGCCTAGTCAAAACCCTGAACAGATGTGTCCCAATACTTTTGTCCACAGAGTGGATTAAATAGTCCATCTCCTCTGGGTGCTGAACTTCAGCTGCCCCAGTGTCTAAGATAGGGTCTCAGGATTATACTTTAAAGATAAAAATGTTAAAGAGCAAATACATAACATCTGAAGAACAGTATACTTACACTATTAGAGTATAACAGTGTTCCAGAAGGTAGGAGATGCCGCAACTGTTTATGTTGCAAATGTTTAAATGACCGTCGCTGTGCAAAACCCCAACAATACCCGGCAGACCGAGAGTAAACACAACCGACTCCTGCCACGACTTCTCCCACTGCTTCTTTTTGGGATTTTTGGTGGTCTGAACGTCAGGTGGTGGATTACTGCCGCCTGCAGTACGGAGGTTTGCAAATAGTGAATTCTGAGTGGGACATTCTGGGATCCCAGACAGGACTCCTAGTACCTGGATTTTAAAGTAATCCTATAGTCCTGTGGTCAGGCCCATAAACCATCTTATGTAAACTGACTGACTCACTGTTTGTCTGTCTGTCTATATCTATCTATCTGTCTGCTTATCAGTCTATTTAATCTGAAGTGAGCTGCTTGGAATCTCTATAGGGAAACACAGGTTAAGTGTAAAGTAAAATTTTAAAAATGGTGGCTTGAGTTTAAGGTGCTAAGTTTTCACATGTCAGTTTTTGCCTGAGGTGGACAAACTACTCACATTCATTACTTATGTGAAAGTACAGATACCACTGGTCAAATGTTACTCCATTACAAGTGAAAGCCATACCGACAAATTTTTCCTTAAGTTAAAGTACTGAAGTACTTGCATTTTAAAAAATATTAAAAGTAAATTTTTGTTCACCGCATTTTGGCATTATTGGCACAACACATACAATACCTAATGCTTCTGACAAGCTTGTAGAGCCTCTAGAATTAGGAATTAGTTAAATGGTAGATGTTCTAACACAAGTTGAAAGAGAAACTGCTGTAAATGCAAATGAGTGACAAAAAAGAAGGCTGACTGCCTGTTGCTTCACTTGGTTGAATGGGTTAAATGTAGAGTACAATTTTTGCACTGTGTGCTGTGGTGTGTTTTACACTTTATCTTAAGATAACTTAAGATAGTCTTATAGATGTTTATGCAAAGGTTTTGTCTTTGTTGGAGATCATCTGTAGTGGAACAGGGGTTGAGTTCCCTGTATGTTCACTTGAATGACGCTCAACCCACCTTTAGGAAGTGCTGACATGGCGATTTTGTTCCAAAACAGACTTTCCAAAATCAGTACTAGCTATCGCAGAGGAGACTACTAGTGCAGGAAAGTGCGGGGTTGCTCGTGATTAAAAACACACAGACACAAACTTAAAAATTAAGGTAAAATATATAATAGGATAAATTAGATAGAAACCCATGTAAATAAAGCAATAATGTAACAGAAACAGCATATAACTCCATGGCAAAAGATTATATTACACTTGATGAAGTGAAAGACCACAGGCCTGAATGATTCCGATGATGTCAGTGTTTAAACAGGCAAACAACAGTGACAGATTCTGAGATCAGCTAAGCTGTAGACATTTAACAAGACAATTGTTAAGCTAGACTTGCATGCGAACTTTGAAGAAGGTAGACAGAGACATTTTTACAAATTCAAGATTTATATTCGAATTGTCCCCAGTGACTGAGTGGCCTGGTCATATCAGTCAAGTCTGATTCTCTACTAGCAAACATCAGACTGAAAGTCCAGAAGATCAGTCGCAGATCTAGTAGTGGGACACCTGACCATTACACCAACAAGGACTAATGACACTGCAAATACAGAGTCTTTAACATAGAGTGGGGTCTTTGCAGCTGTAACAGCTTCTTCTTGGAAGGCTTTTGGAGTGTTTCTGTGGGAATTTCTGAGCCCATTCACTCTGTAGAACATTTACGAGCTCATGCACTGATGTCAGGGCTTGGCGCAGGCCTGTCAAGTTCTTCCACATCGAATTCATCCATGTCTTTATAAACTTGGGGCACAGTCAAGCAGGAATAAAACAGGGCCTTCTGTAAACGGCATCCATAATGTTTGGAAGCCTGGTAAATGTCTTGGTATACTGAAGTATTAAGGTGTGTCCCAATATTTTTGTCCATTTACAAACGTGTGGTGCAAATCTCTTTGAGACTATTTTATGAGATAACGAGATCATGTAATCGAGGTATTTTACATTCATTGAACATACTCCAAATTCCCAAGCATGATTTTACCATGCATGATACCAAAAATGATTCATGAACATCATTAGCAGTTCAGCAAAATGGATGGAATAGATCGCCAAGCATACAATTACACAAATAACATGTCTCAGAGTTCCATCAGAGTCTTATGAACTTTCCGGTTTCAAATGTGTGAGGGTTATTGTCTTTTTAAACACGATTCTGCTTCACCACTCGGATTAGCGTCCTTGCGTCTGGCTTCCTTGGTGAGCTTGTTTTTTAGCAGACTTTCATCTTGATGTTACTCAGAGCTGGAACACATCAAAGGCATCTATCAGATAAAGGGGTAGTAAATACCTTCAGCTAATCCCTGGGTGGACCACAAGGATGAAAAGTCACAGGGAGCTTTGGGTGAGCTCCTATTTTCCATTCTAAAAGTGTGTCCATTTTACATATCTCACCACTTTGAGTCCTCTTGCACTATGACTCTTCAGTGTATCTTTAGTGATCAAGGCAGTTTTCTTGTGTTCCTCCTACTCAGCTCGGCATCGTCCGAGAACAGAGCCTCCTGTTCTTCTTCTGTCTGTAACGTAGCACCTGTCTGACTCTGCTCCAGCATCCTTAAGTTACTCTTCTATATCAGGGGGATGAAGGGGAAGGAACCAGAGAAGATGGTTCAGACTTAATCTCCCTAAGAATAAAAAGTACAATATAAACAGTTGATATTGTGGGTGCTACCAGTGTATTTGGGGTGCAGAGATAAAAATGGATGCAGAGGTTGACTGGGATACTGCCTCGATATTAACACTGAAGTTCTGTGGAAGACTATGGACTGGTAAAAGTATGTAGACTATGAGGTTATTTTCAGAATTGAATGCTCGGAATCAGGCTTTAAATGTGACTCCAGAAGAATCATCACAAGAACCAAAGAGTTCAAATCAATGTGCCATTCAGCCACAACCTCTGAAAGCAGTCTATGAAGAAAACAATTAAAATATACATATTTTGTAGTATGAGATGGTCATGCGGTGAATGCGTTTCAATATGCATGATGGCGGCTCTAAAACAAGACTATAAATAAAGCATTAAGTGACTAATCTCACTTTTTATGTTACCTGTGCAGTTTTCCAGAAGACATCAACAATGGGCCCCAAAGGAAGGCTTTCATCCGCCTGTCCAGAGTTTGGAGACACAACTGTTTCAAGGAGCATCGACAGACAGTACCAGTCAAAAGTACCCTCGCTGGAAACTAGTTGTTTTAAATCATCATTATAAATGTTGAGTTTTATGTTTACTTGAAAACATGGAACTTAAAGTGTATTTTATTCAATAAACTCTCGTTACAGTTAAACTGTATTCTTGCAGGTGGGATCAAGCCACCAAGCACAGAGCACCACTGATCAGCTACGTAGTTTGATGTTGCTGGTTGCTACTTAAGGACTTCACTAAGAGTTCACTAAGGTAATGTTAGCAGTAATTAACACTGTTATCGACAGCAACATCTTTTCAAAGGAGAACCAAAATCATTTTCTGACTTAACAGTAATAGTGGTTTGTAAATGAAACCTTCAAGAGAAGAGCTACATAAATTAGTAAGTTCCCAACTGAAAACCAAGGTGTATATAGACATACAAGAGGAAATGCCTACATTATAATTATAAATTATAACACAGCAGTGGATGGCAATCCAAATCTTGTTCTTCTACTACTCTACTCATAGAAAAGTCCTTTAATTCCACAACTGAGCATACAAATACATTATTAAATTTTGCAGTGACCAAAATCCAAATCATGGAATATTCCTGAATGCTCCCTTTACTATCAGCTTCATGAGGACGCTTAGGGACGCTTGTCCAGCATGCTTGACATTTTGGAACTAAATTCATAACCAGGCATCAAAATCACAATTTGTATTTGCCTAAACATAAACCTTTGGAGCACACTGTCTTCATTTTCAAAGACACACATTTGATTGGTGATCTAAACGGTAGACCTGTCTTCCGCTTCACAGCTCTCCAGTTTCTGAGATGCTTTATCTTGAACAATTCTCTTCCTTGGTTTCTGTCCTCTAGCTAAACCAGCTTCACGCAGTCTTCTCTGAATGGTTGATATTGAAACTTCTGATGTTCTTTTAGCATTTAGCTTTGCTTGTATTTTGGGGGCACTCAACTGCCCTTCACTCAGGCTTATGCCCTGAATAAATTTGTTCTCCGATTCTGAAGTCACCTTTGGCCTGCCCGATCTTGCTCGGTCCTCATGAGTCCCAGTTTCTTCAACACGTTTGATGGTTTTAGCCACGGCGCTTACAGACACTTGTAGTGTTTTTGCTATTTGCCTTAACGTTTGGCCTTCCTTCCTTAATGTAACAACAGCCTCTCGTTTTTCCCTGCTTAACTGAGTACGTTTCGCCATTTTTGGTCTCCTTTACATTCAAGCCTGTCAATGACACACTGCTTCTGTTTCTATTGTAATAATATATATCACTTGTAAATATTAAGACACTAAGGGTTAACTGTTATAAATAATTTACCAAACTTAATTGATGCTTCAAAGGGGAAATCCCCTTGTTTTATGGTACCCAGTTCATGGAAATTGGCAAATTTAAAATTTGTACTTGAAATCTTGAATGAAATGAAGTGATTATGCACAAGTTTAAGCATAAATAATCATGAAATCAAGGATATTTAAACATTTGACTGGTACTGTATCTGCAAGAATGAAGATGCCAATTGATAAATATATAATTTTTAAACTGATATTATTGATGCTGTTCCAGCAGAGAAGAAAGCTGCCACAAGACACCTACGAGAGAACAATATAATCTTGAAGTTCTGACAATGAAATTATATAAACTAAGTCATTTTTTTATTATAAAACCATCTTTTATTATTTGGAGGAAAAAAAACATAAATGAGAGAAAAATACACACACCTGAAGAATCTATGCACCCAAATACAAATCACACTCTTTAAAGGAAACCCCTTTTCCCAAATCCTCTTAACCCTAACACTCCTTTGCCAAAACCCATTATTCAGTTTCTTTAAGACGAATGAAGAACCCATTTGTCAAGAATCACATTACGCTTTCAGTCTCATGTGATATTTGACAACAGCTCATTAAGGTGATGCATAATGGTCAGTGTGGTTTAGGACACAGTATTACTTACCATGAACAATACAACTGAACAAAACTTTACCCTGTAGCCAAACATTGATCATTTTTGTAGCACGACCATCACAAATATGGAGGAACGTGATCCAGGATCAGTCATCTGCAGCCCTGCCGTTCGCGTTTTTGCTCACAAGTCATACTGTGTCCTAAACGACATTAACAAGTCTGCATCACCTTAATGAAGAACAGGTTTCCATTCTATTGTCTGGCTCCAGCTCTAAAATAAAGAAGCAATTTGTAAAACATCTTGGGAATACACCAAACATGTAAAACACCTCAATTTTCCACATCAAGTGTAAAATTAGGCAAATTAGTTTCACAAAACTTGCTCAAATTGCTCAGATGTGTTGTCGTGTTCACACACAACCCATTCAATTAATGCAGACTTAATAAATACAAACGTAAGAATAGTTTAGTGCTCCACCAGCTTTAATGGCCACCTCCCACTGCTCTGTAAAGGTTCATTTGTTTTTGATCATTCCTGTTGACCATGGACCATCTGTAGTGGTGGGATTTTCCTTCTCAACACTCAGACTTGCTTTTTTAGTGGTCCTTTCAGGAATCTTCTTCACTAATCCACAATGCCTGTGCTTCTTCTCTACCAGCAATTCTTCTTTGCAGATATTAGTTTTCTGCCAGGTGTTTTACTCCCTACTCCTGTTGGTCCGCTCTATTCACCTAATCTGATTGTCCTGGAATATTTGAATATTAAAATGTGTTAGGTTAAACTTGTTGGAGGGAAGACATCCGGGATTCGGTTTGTGCCTGTTTTAGGCTTGTTCTAACTCATTTTACTTCTCGTAATTATGAACCAATGTTCATACTCACTTCCACTAACATGTAACTGCTGCACTTCTCATACATTTTGGAGTTTGTTTTATGGAGTGTGTGTGCGCTCTCACTGAGCATACCCTCAACAATTCATTGCAACGACTGTCTGGTTTACAATCCAACCAAGCAGCAGCGCACCCAGTTTCCTTTGCTTTAATCAGTTCTTCAGACAACTTGGTTGGAATGCAAACCTGATACGACTGGACACACATTCAAAGTCACTAAAGACCACACAGGTAGCACTGTCCATTCAAATTGGCAATGGTTGTCGTATTTTTCCTTGTTCAAGTAAATACAAGGGATAGACCCTCTCAAATACGTCCAAAACAAGCCCACTTGAGTAATTCTTACACTGCCAGTTAAGGACCCCCTCCAAATAAATAAACAAACAAAAGGAAGACAGCTAAATATGTCAATTCATTAAGAAGTACATGTAGGGGCTCCTGGCCCAGAAGCCAATGACTGCAACTAAACCCCTAACTAACTTAACCCGACCCACCGTAAGACCCCCTGTACTCACAGTGTTATGAGACACAGAGTAAGACAGAACGAGTCTGGGACGCACTGGGGAGCGTCTGTGCCTGTTTACGATCACACGACCCTCGCTCCCGGGTGAAGAGTAGGCAAAAAAATAAACCGGGGGGCGTTTACTGCCACGACTTCTGATGATGATGCTTCTTATTCTGTGGCAGATTAAACAGTCGGCTCTCCTATTACTGCCATCTACAGTGCGGAGGATTAGAAAATCAAACTATAATAATAATAATAATAATAATAATAATAATAATAATAATAATAATATCGACAAAAACAACAATATCAACAATAGCAATAATAATATAAATAATGATAATAATCAACATCATCATCATAACAACAACAACAACAACATAATTAATAGCACCACCAAGAACATTAATAATAACACATAATAATCATCAGCATTATTACTATCATCATCAATATCATCATCATCATCGTCTTCATTATAACAATAGCACCGTCAACAAAACAACAACAATAATAATAATATAAATAATGATAATAATGAACATCATCCTCAACAACAACAACATAATTAATAGCACCAACAACATTAATAATAACAAATAATAATAATGTTAATAATAATAATAAAACAATCATCATCGTCTTCATCATAAGTATAGCACCACCAACAAAAAACAACAATAATAATAATACAAATAAAAATCATCATGATCATCATCTTCATAGCAACAACAACAACTACAATAATAACAGTATCAACAATAAACAACCAATACTTTATCATGGAAAGGCACCTCAGTGTGCTTTACCATATTTACAACAATATAAATAAATTAGCTTCACATACAAAAACAGCATAGCATTAAAACACAATGTAATAAAAGCAAAGAAATAACACAAAAGAATATCTTACAAATATGAAGAATTAAATTATAATTACAAAGTAGAAAAAGTGTGTGTGTGTGGGGGTAAGTAATCACAGGGGAAGTTCCACAGTCTTGGTGCATGATGAAAGGGCTGCTTCACCAGGGTTCTGTGTTTTTCAAACCTGGATCCTATAATAAACCAGCCCTTAACATGCTTTATTGTGTCTTTATGCCTTGTGAAATGCAGAAAATTCAGTCAAGAAATAAACAAATCTGTCTCCTTGTTGATCAGGGGGTCCAAGCAGAGCCTGGTGCAAAGTTTGGCTGGCTCCACCCTGTCAATCCTGTTTTTACATTTTTTTATCCACCCGAATGATCAGAATGAACAAATGTATTCTTGTGTTTGTAAAATGTTGAATAAGTTATCTTATTTGGCTTTTGCCACACCGTTGCCATTTTTGAACCGTCTTGAGTACTCACTTATTCTATGTATTAAAATGATCAGATGCTAAGTTATTTATCACTGCAGAGAAATTGATTTGTGTATTAATCATGATAATAGCTGAAATAATATAGGCAGAAATGTGTACCCTCTTGTCAAAAGTTTACACATTCTTGGTTGTTAATGTCACATGTTTCAGCATCAAGAATACCTTGCAGTCTTTTGTTAGAGCTTTGAATGAGTGATTTAGTTTTTTCCGAAAATGAATCTGCCCAGTCTAATTCACAAATCTTCCCACTCTAATTAAAACATTGCTAAATTTAAAGACTTTGTGTCTAAACAAGTGAAACTTAGCCACACATTCATTTCCTCCAGGGTTGACTATTGCAGTGCTCTCCTCACTGAGATTCCCAAAAGTCCATTAGACAGCACCAGCTCATTCAAAATGCTGCTGCCAGAGTTCTAACCTAAACCAAGGAAAGACGTCACATTACTCAAATACTCATGTCCTTGCACTGGCTCCCAGTTCAGTATAGAATTGATTTCAAAGCATAACTCATTGTGTTCAAGTCACTCAGTAGTCTGGGTCCTAAATACATCTCTGATATGTTTGAAGAACATATTCCTGGTAGATTCCTTAGATCTGTAGGAGCTCGCCAGCTAGTGGTGAGAGGATCTGAACCTAAACCTGGCCAAATGCATTTAGTTGCTATGCAGCTCACTGCTGGAACAAACTGCCCATGAGTATCAAAACTGCAGCAAGTGTCGCTTTTAAAAGCAACTAAAAACTGGGCTATTGGTTTTTTTTTAAATTGATTTCATTTTGTTTATTTCAGTTTTTATTCCATTTAATTCTGCTTTATTTTATTTTGTATTCTATTTCTATAAAGCACATTGATTGACCTTTTGTGTATGAGTTTGTGTATGACATTCCCATATATATATTTATATATACATAGATATTGTCAAACTGTCAAAAATGTTTACTTTTAAAATTTTGTAATTTTATTTTATTTTATTATTTTATTTTTTATCTTCTATATATTTATGTAAAGTTGGGGGAACATGAGCCTAAGAATTACAGTAATGATGCTACATTGTTATCTGTATATGACAATAAAACTTGAAACTTGATAATGTACTTGAAAAACAGTATCAAGGTCTTGTAAAGTCTTTTTAGCCCCACATGTGCTGCATGTCTTATTTTGACTGAATGTGGCTCGGTGGACCTTGATGTTGAGGTCCAGCCACTTTGAGAACCATTCCAAAGCCCAAGCTTCATTTTGTTGTTGGCACTAAGGCGTCAGCTTGGCTTTGGATCCAGGCTAAAGCACAGCTTCCAGGCTAATGCATGCAAATTTAGCTCCAAGATAAATCTGCTGCATTTATCTTGCCATTAAATCTGAAAAGCATTTCCTGTGCAGCTTTAGCTCTCACACACCCAAAAAGGCAGAAATCTGCCTCATAGTTTGTTTGGGCCTAGCTGACGCCTCTCCAAACGCAGTGTTTATTGTGGCCGCAGAGCTCATCAATCCAAGTGGCCTTATTCCAGAAATCTTAACGTTTCTCTGAATAATGTTTAGCGTGTCTGCAACTGAACAGTACAAAATACTTTCTTTATGGCTTCTTTTGGTTCATTCTGAAACAGCCACAGTAAGTATTTGTTGTGCTTTTCGTATCTCATGCATGTCTTGGTCTGCCAGATCCAGTCTTAGTATCCACAGAGCCACTGCTTCTTTTTTGTACGTTTCTCATATTTTCTAAAAAATTATAATTATTTTAGACATTTTATTAATGGTTTGGAAACAAGTCGTAGTATTTTTGGAACCAAAACTTTATTCTTCTTCTATACAAAAACTTTACTGCCCTCTAGCGGATAACTGATGAAAAAATATAATATATCTATTATATAAGTATATTATATGCTTTATATATTGGTTTGATTTTACTTGTACAGAGTACAAACCCACACAGATAACAGTACTGTTTCCAGGAATATTAATAATATACAAAAACTTAAAGAAATCTGTTAAAATACACTTGCTGTAGAATGATCAGGGTTGCACAAATGCCTTCTTCTGGTGAGAAAAGGGAACTACATGTTTTATTAAAAAATCTGAAAAAATGACGCGCACACACACACACACACACACACACACACAAACGCGCGCGCGCGCGCAAACCAGAATTTAACCAAGAAACTAAACATCTGGAAATAAAAACGTTTTATTAATATTATATTCAATCTTTTATTATTATTCCCAAAGCTTTTCTTTGCATTGTACCATAAAAGAAATTCTGCTCAAATCATTGAAATGTCTAGAATCTTAGATTACATTTTCGTAACATAGTTTTCATAAACATGACTAATTCTGCCAATAATTAAACATTCACAGGACAAATCAATAACTAAACTAAAACAGTCTAAAACAAAGAGAAATGTAAAGCAAGGCGACAGAGGATGTGCAGTGACTGAGTAACTGAATGTTACTCTTGTCATAAGGCACTGAGGTTCTTGCAAACTATTTTGCCAACTATCCTCCGATTAAAAAATAAGTACAAAACATAAAACAGAACACACATTTGTTTGTCTGCTGGTTTCTTTATAATGTGGATAGAAACAATGAATGTGGCCTTTGATAGTAGACTAAGGGTTTATATTTTTAAGCATGTGTGTGCAGACTAAATTGCAAATATTGCAAATGGAAACAACCATCCTTGAAGATTTTTCTTTAATTCAAGGCCCACTGAAGTATCCGGGCCCTGCCCACAAAAGCAGACTTTCACTGTAGCTACTATTGCTGTGCTGGATAAGCTTTACTTTACAGAACACAGAGAAACATCCCCTTCAGCGTGTAATGTAATATACAGCTCAGTTAAATTAAATGTAAAATTACAGTGTGTTATTATTTTCCATTATTTCTATTTTCCCACATGTGAAAGGATCCAATGTTAGGATGAGCCGGGTAAAGATTTTTGACATTTGTGTGAAATTCATTTAAAAAGCTTGTCCAACCTAGCAATTGTTGTTAGGAGAGAATACAGTTGTATTTGCAGAGTATAGAAAAGTTGCTTTCAATGAAGCCATGCACATGAGCACCTCTGGTGGTTCCATTATTTTAAGGATTTAACAGAGAAACTACAGAAGACTCAAGGTTATACTATAACATGGGAACGTATTTTGATTAGTCAAATTCCTAAATTGTTTCATATTAAAAGACTGAGGTGCAGAAGGGATTTATTTTTTTGTTTTTATGTACATTTGTGCATATGTAGCCCTGTATAAATCTGATTGAAGAGCATAGTTGCAGTCCCCAAGCTGTATGACTCCATGACTCCACGGCCCTCACTTCCCTGTGCTCTCGTTGTCACCTCCAGGATCAGAGTTGGGAAACAGCTCAGGGTTTTCTGCTAGCGTTGAACGAATCCTTTTTTTCTCTTTGAAGCGACCCGAGTGAGAGACTTTAACATGACGTCCTTTCGTGGCTGTTTTGTCCACGATGCGTTCGAGGCGGGCGTTGAACTGGCTGTCATCTGGCTGTGGCCCTGCTGCTCCAGGTGTGGCCTCAGTATTGGTGTATTCTGCAGGTATCTCATACAGTACCTTGGGCTCGGATTTCTTCTTGCGGAGGAAGGTCAGCTTCCACCAGGCAGGGGCAGGCTCTGCCGTAGCCATGGGGAAGGAGAGGCAAGCCCTGCAAGAAAGAAAGGCTGGAGTGAAGTATGAGTGGACAGTATGAACTCACATTTACACCCAATTAGTTATTGCAATCTGGGTTATAATGAAATGTCATCCTCATAATAATCATTAGGTATTTACTGATCTAAAGTCTAAAATATAATATACTTTTTGTCTAATATCCAACAAAAGAGAAAGAAATACAATAATGTGCGACCAATTCCAATATGTACATATCTGTTGATGCAGGTACAAGAAAACTTGTCGAAATTGGGACCAAATCTATCTGGAATCTTAATTTTAGAAGGTTAAAAGGCACTTAATTGAAGTAACCCAGGGCCACCTAAACATTCTGCTGTTCTGGAGATATTACATCAAATACTGGTTTTAAATACATGTCTGGTCTTAACTTTTGGCAGCTTTAATGAACTTATTTCACATAGCAGTGCTTATTCACATGGATAATTTACCCAAACGTTGAGGCTCTGGTCATAGGGAACAGATTGGTGTCTATAGTACAAACAAATAAAAGGAGAAAGGAGAAAAATATAGGAATAAGGAGAGCAAAAGAAAAAATAGAAGGATCTGGCTAACCAAGATTATTCTCACCCAAAACAATATTTTCTCAATTAACCAGGTGGAGTGTGTCAGTTGTGTGTAGCAGTTGTGAGCTCAGGTACTGATTCTATACAAGAAGGCCTGGCTCGCAATTCATGTTCCAATTAATCTCACATTTTACAGTTTATGTTCCAAAGATGTCTCAATATGCTATAGCATTAATATTACCCTGCACTGAAAGTAAGGGGGCTAGCCAAAACCCTATAGAAAAGCCCCATTATCTCTCCTCTCCAAAACTTACTGTTAGCACCATGCATTCCGGCATTAATGTGATCTCCAGAGATCAGTTGATGCAAGCTTTATACCACACCAGCCAGTGGGATTGTGAATTGGAATGTGTGTAGCTACTGTTGTTTCCTGAGGCTATGTGTGTCTAAGGAGATTGCATGACCTTGTGCTTTATTTTATACCCCTGTTAACTAAGGGTGTGGCTGAAACACTTGAAATCAGTAATTAGGAAGGGTGCCTATATACTGGGGTGCCTATATAAATCCAACTTTATGAAATAGCTTTTCCATGTGGAGTGAAAAGGGTGGAGTTGAAGTGATTTCTGTTTATAGGCTAGATTCTTTCGCGTTCACAACCTTCAAGAAAGGTCAAAGGGTTGAGTTTCTATTAAAGATGCCAATAAAATAGTGCAATATAGCATCAATAGGTTTTTTCTGCATGTAACAGAGGCACCATGTTGCAGCATCTCTGGAGATGCCTTGCTGAAAAGAACAACACTTTTCTCCAGAGAAAGATCAGGGCCTGCGGTCCTCAAACACCACATTCATTTTCCTTCACTGCTTCCTTTGGGAATTTAACAACAAACCTTGAGTTCAAAGTCAAAACCAACTATTGTTCATGGACGATGGCAATAAGAAAACTGTTGTGGCATGTAAGCTGAGATCCCCGAGGGTGTGGCCAGAAGCTAGGCTAATGTTAAGTTCTGGGTCTATGGGGTGACAGCGCTGTTGAATTTTTCATTGCAACTCAATAGGCGCCATATGGCTGAGCTATGCTAAGGTGGAATCTCTGGAGCTCCAGTTACGGGCCTCAAATTTCATAGCTACATACTAAAGCCAGTCTACATGCTAACAGGTCACTGATGCTCAACTGAATGATGTAAGATAAAGTCCTTGTTGGTAGAGAAGATAGTCAGCGCTGTAGCCTGTGGTGTAGGCTAGAGTAAGATTCACAGATCAATAAAAGTGTGAGAGAGTTCATACTTGGACCTAAGAAAAGAGCAACCCAGCCGAAATAAATAGTCAAATATAGTTACAATGTCAGCTTGCTGTGAGTATTTTCTGAACTCTGACTCATGATGTTCTGTTCTTTCTGCTTGAATAGGCCTCATAGAGCAAGGGGCAGACTAGGCTAAGGCGGTTAGTCATGTTACCAGAGAGGGAGGCTGTTGCTGGGGAGTTTGTAGTTTGTTAGAGCCACAATACAAGCATAGAAAAAGAGCAAACACACCTTTACCTTCTCTCTCTCTCTCTCTCTCTCTTGCTCTCTCTCTTTCTCTTTCTCTCTCATGCACACAGAGATAAAGCATTGTGCCTGTGTCCATTCAAAAGAAAGGAGTAAACTGGCAATGGCTGGTTGCTTGGCAACAGAGTGGTCATTTCCATGCTGTATGCTAATATCTAAGGTCTCTGTGTTGGCTTTGACTTATGGCCTCTTTCATGTTTGTATGGGAACAGACAGAAACTGGGGGCGGCACTCTTTGAGCTTTCGGGCCAAGAGGAAGTTACCTTTGTTCTCATAAGACAATATCGCTTTGAGCATTTTACACCATAGCACTGAGATTTTACACACAGGAAAATTCTATAAAGTGCTAGAAAGGTTCCACGGCATCATCATTTTTTTTTATTGCAAAAGACAGATTGTCTTAGTGTCTTGGTCTCCAAATGAATTAGGATTGGTAAATCAAATCTTTGTGATGTCACTAATGATTATCCACATATCACTTTGTCCAACATTGCAATATTAGTAGTCATTCTCATGAAACACAATACATAGTAGGTGGAGGCATTCGAGACAGCAAATTGTCAATAGGACGCCATTCATTTGATTATGACATAGAGGTCTATTTATAGGAGAAGGACAAAATGTTCTTGATTTTAATATATGTTTATGTAACAAGATTAGCACTTAAATTGTCATTAAATGTTAATGCAATGGAACAGGCAGATGACATTTTTAAACGAAATAAAACTGTAAATAATATGAAGTTAAGAGGTTTTATTATGGAAAAAAAGAAGGGCCTGGTAGTTCAGTTTTGGTCAGTCCAGAATAGACCTAGGCTGTACCATAAACCAGAACTGGACAAAGCTGCTAACATGAAAACTGTCCTTTTACAAGGTGTTAAATTGTCTTGACATGACCTTAAGATATACAAATCTTCACAAACCAATGGAGACGTCACTCCACCATGTTGTGTCTCTTTCCTGGCAAAGGGCCGATACATGTTTGCTGAACTTGAATGTTACAGTTGATGTGTTTCAGTGTTTCATTCAATGGGTTTAAGAGGTTGGCCCTGCGTCAGTAAGGTACAGGGAACATCCACGCACTATGACTGACTTGTTTCATTCATATCCTGAGGCTATGAATGACTCACAGGAAAAAGAGTGCTGGGATCACAAGATATTTGAATGTATGTGGTTATATTGACAGAGACCGTGTTGGAAATGTAAGATGACGGACTTTCGTTTTAATTATTTGATTTTACAATATTTGTTTTATTTTACAATACAGTAGTTCTGCTACTGCAAAATTTGTTTTTACTCCTTATCTGAAGCTGATTATGATTAAAAAGTTGGGCCTTTTTACCTGGCCTTGAATCAGTGTAATACAACAACTACAGAGTGTGAAGTTGGCCCATAAGGAAACTGTGATTCCACTCAAATTATCTGATAAGCGTGACAGTTATGATAAGGCACAATTGCTTCTGTGCCCCAGTTTCGATGGCCTTATACCTGCTAATCACATCCTCCAATCTAACTAATCATGCAAATCAAATAAAAACAAGCCTGGTCAAGCCATTCTACATAATACGTTGATTTTTACAGCGTTTAAACTAAGAACAATACACACTAAGAACTAGGCCACACTAAATAAAGCTCTGTTTTGACCTGCTTGAAGTTTCAACATTATTACTGCAATGAAAGAGCTGAAATGATCTTGTAATAAAGTCCTCCTCAACCTACTTTTTGAGAAGTTAAGTTTGTAGATGATGTGAGAAATGCATTCAAGGTTGGAATAAGACAAATCTGATCCTCCTTAAAAACAAATCTGAATCTGTGTCACACCAAAGAGGATTCAAACTTTGAGAAAGGCGTTGTTTTAGAAGCACCATAAACGCACAGCCTTTCTTCTGTTCTCCACTCCGCCTCTTATCTTCAGTGAGATATAACCACTGTAAATATTTACTAAAAGTGGGGCAGCGGAATAAGACTGCTGAGACTGAAGTGGAAACTGTCTGTTCAGTAGAGATTGCGTGGAAGGCACTCTTGTTGACTTGCATAATGGCATGGAGATGATTTACCTCTCATTTGAATATGTGACTTTGGGAAGGATTTATGGATGCAGGAGAAACCAGAGCCTATACTAAAGCAGGAGTTTTAGTGATGGCAATACATTGAAGTATGATTTAGTTTAGCATAAGAATTATTTTAGGTCTGAAGGGCCAACTGCTGGAAAACTACGGTCGGAGGCCATTTGATCAAAGCAGAAATATAGAACACGGTTCTTCTTTGTATGTGGAGGTTTTTAGTAATATAGATCAGTGAACAGTCCAAGTTTTGCAGAACCATTTCAGCAAAAGAAAAACATTAAAACTGAAGAATCTCATCAGACAAGAGGCAAAATGTCTTCGAGATTATATCACAAGTTCAGGAGCATTAATGTACTACCAAGCATTGATTCTATTATGTAATCATGGTACAGTGTATAAGGAAACTCAGCTGCAAAAAGATGTTTTAATTCAGTGCTTTTGACATGAAAAAAAAAACCCTAAACTGCATATTCACCTACACTGACCAGCCCAACATTAAAACTACTGACAGGTGAAGTGAATAATATTATCTGATTATAGCAAATGCCATTTCCTATAGTTGCCGAGTTGAAAGTAGGACAAATGGGCGAGTGTGAGCATCTGAATGATGAGGGCTAAATTATAGTGGCTAGACGTGGTTCAGAGCATCTCCAAAATGGTAGATCATGTGGGGTGGTCCAAGTACGCACTGGTTAGTACCTACCTACCTAAGTACCTAAGTGGCCCAAGTACGGACAAGTGACGGATGCCAAAGGCTTAATGATGAATACAGGAGCAGAGGCTAGCCCATCTTGTGTGATCCCACAGAATAGCTACTCTAACACAAACTCCTGAAAAAATGAATGCTGGTTATGATAAAAAAAAAATGAGTGTAAGAACACACACTGTATAACAGCATGCTCTGTCTGGGGGTGTGTAGCTCCAAAATGGGCAAGTGAAGGTCAGTGGGCATTGGAAGGTGGAAAGGTGTGATGACTCACATTTTATTTTACATCATGGGGATGGCTGGAATGCACTAAGAAGGCAAGCCAGCTTATGCAGTGTGATCTTCTGGGCAAAGTTCTGCTGGGAAACCTGCCTAAATGTACACCCCTTCATGGTAATTATTCCCTGAGGGCAGTGGCAGGTTTCAGCAGAACAATACACCCTGCCAGACTATAACTTGTTGAAAATGGTTTGAAGTACATGACAAAGAGTGACATATCTGTAGGATGTGCTGTACAAAGCAGTGTTATTCATGGAGGCCCCACCTCACAACCTATAGGACTCGGTGCCAGATCACAGTACACCTTCAGAGGTATTTAGAAGTCCATTCCTCAGAATATTAGAACTGTTTTGGTGGCAGGAATGGGACTAATACAACGTTTGACAAGTGGTTTTGATGTTATTCTTGATCAATATTCTTCTGCCTATTTAGGCTACAGCACTTTAGCCCTGTCCATTCATGCTTATGTTGTAAGGAGTGTTTCTGCATGAACTGCTTTCTGAATAATGCACAATGTAGCCAATTAGGCAGAGGTAGCTTACATGTATTGGTTTTATATGGACAGTAAAAGCAGCCTGTTTTATTTTAACTGACAGAGATTGTAAAATGCTCATGTAAAAATAAAATGAGACTGTTTATGGTACACAACCCCATACAGACATTGTAAGTGAACATCAAAGAAAAAAGTGAAGCAAATTGTACAATATGGACACTTCATTTGATAATAAGAATAAATTGAGCAATACTGCTTTCTGAAATGCTGTGTTTCACCCAGTTTCGACTACACTGAACTTCACGGGACATAAAAGCCTTTGACTGTTCAGCTATTTACAGTTTGTATCTCCCCCCCCCCCCCCCGCCCCAATGATTAAATAAAACTTTACTAATTGTAATGAAGTTTTTATTGAATTAAATAATGTCAATTACGTTCTGATGAATTCCATTTGATGAAATGCTTGTTCTAACTTATTCAAGGTCTAAGAAAGACCAGCCCTGCTTGGTCATCATGTCAGAGTGAGTGGGCCAGAAGAGAAGGGCTGTAGTGGCACCATGGCGTCAAATCAAGTTCTGTAAAGTTAAAGGCTTACTTTAGTCTGTTAATGTGTGAGCAAGATGTATCTTTGGCCAAAGGTCAGCAGAACACCAGGCCTCCTCTGAGCTTTATATGCAAAATAACATACCAAACACACAAAATACTCTGATCTAGAATATTTATACTTATAAATACCATTTTAAAAACTGATATTATATATCACTGCATAAAGTGTAGTGTCACTGTTGGAACAAAACATCTCTCTGAAATAAAGCTTGGAGAAGGTAAGAATATTTGTAACTGTCAGAGTAAGATCATGTAACAAGATTTCATTCTAAATCATTTTAGAACATTTTTACTGGTTCCTTTGTCATTAAATTTTTTATGCAATGTAAACGCCAGCTGACAGTATCAGATTTAATAAGGAACGACAAAACAGATCGAAGTGCGAGGTTTTTCTCCTACAGTGATGACAAAGACTAAGAATGACTGGAACCAGGATTTTTTGTGTATGATTATGCTGGTGCCTCCTTGGTGGATGCTTTCAGTAAGGTCCTC
Organism: Hemigrammopetersius urotaenia; assembly: GCA_037974485.1. Classification (NCBI taxonomy): domain Eukaryota; kingdom Metazoa; phylum Chordata; class Actinopteri; order Characiformes; family Alestidae; genus Hemigrammopetersius; species Hemigrammopetersius urotaenia. The sequence goes on from JBBPDC010000028.1 coordinate 8,148,429, forward strand.
TCACCTGTGTGAGTGAAAATGCGTCACAGGGGCTGTTGTTGCTGTCCCTCCCGAGGTTACTGGCCTTTAGTTCAGTCCACTCTGTGCTGTTTACAGTCAGGTCCAGTGAGTGCAATCATCGCTCCGTGTTGATGGCTGCAGACCGTGTTTTCCACCCTTGCATTTGTTCTCCCTCTCTCTGTCACTCTGGTTTCGTGTATATTCTTTGCTCTGACAACCAGGTGCAGCTTAACAGGTGCACGCTCCTCCTACTGTATCATACACACACACACACACACACACACACACACACACACACAAACACACCCTTACACACTCATGGTCACAAAGACACACACTGAAAGAGGCCACACCTCTCACTCGTGCTTGAATAAACAAGACCATGGTGACAGCAAATGAAGACACAGACATAGACCTACATTCTAGGTCTCATCAATGTGTTGCACTAATTAGGCATGTACCACCTGTGCATATGAATTTACCAGTTTCATTTATCTAACATAGGGCTACAATATCTAGTATAGTCTGATATCTGTGTAAATTTGTGCACACTTGATAAGTCCAGCTTATACCAGGTGTGCAGGGTTCTGTGTACCTGGCTACCCCTAGTGGACATGATGGTTGCGCCCATGCAGGCTATGGCTTATAGAGTTCCCTAGACCACGGTGTGACATGTTTTTGTTTGTCCCATACATTTAAGAATGCATTAGTTGCTATGTAGTATTGGCAATATTACATTAAAGATAAATCTGAAAACTACGCTTTACTTGAAGACTATTGCTTTGCATGAACCGCTGGCATTTGTGGAACTACTGTAAAATAATGTTGTACAACAACAGACATCAGGCAGCGTAGCCTGTCCTACACAACATACAGCACTATTCTATACACAGGCCACATACTCAGGACAAGTTAAACCTTACACTTCTTTTCGTATTTTATACTTCTTTATTTGCACAGTTTTGTATGTTGCACAATGTCTTATATCTACTGCACTGTGTGTGCACTGTGGAACCTGAGCGTTGCCATTTCGTCTCTCCATATACTCCATATACATGGTTGAGATGGCAATAAAGTTCACTTTGACTTCAATTTTAGCACATTAGTACCAAAAATGTACTTGTTTCCCTTGTACATCACTGCATATCCGTGAGCTTAGAACCACACGACTTTGCTACTTATATGACCAACAAGTAGAAGATGGGGCTATCAGTCAATCAGCATCCTTGAAAGGATATTTCAGCATTATTAAATGGTTAAAATGCGAACATTATTCAGAGTGGTTTACATTCACGTTCAAGGCATTTTGCACCTAGCTTGGTGCACTGAGGTGCATCCCAATACTTGTATCCTCTTAGTATAAGTTTTTATATGTAGTATTGATGATATTAAATTAGTGCTATATCTGAAAACTAAGCTCGAAGACTATTTTGCTTTGTATGAACTGCTGACATTAGAAGAACTACTGTAAAACAATGTTGTACAACAACAGACGGCGTAGCCTGTCCTACACTACATGCATTTGTCAGATGCTTTTATCCAAAGCGACTTTCAATCTCTAACTACAGGGGACAGTCTCCCTGGAGCAACTAGGGGTTAAGGGTCTTGCTCAGGGACCCAGTGGTGGT
>JBBPDC010000028.1:8162402-8191360 GCA_037974485.1 Hemigrammopetersius urotaenia
CACACACACACACACACACACACACACACACACACACACACACACACACACACACACACACACACACACACATTAGCTTTACACAGGGCCCTCTAGTGGTTCTGTGAAAGACTGCTGTTTTAAGTGAGTTTTAGTTGGCTCCAATTACATAAATGAACGCTCTGGCAACCAAAAACAATCAAACAGATACACACGGTTCATACACTGGGGTTTAAAAACTGTAGGGGATGTCCCTTCTGTTTACTTGAAGGAAGGAAAACTAAAAAAAATGTCTGTTAGGTCATTTAAGCAGTAAATGGTAGGTGTGAGGTGGAAATGAAGGACCAACACAAAACTGCAAGAAGGGCCTTTTAGCTAGTTAATACTTTTCAGCCATGTAAAATACATGTCAGAATACTTATTAGACATATCCATTGTCAGGTATGCTTCCTCATTTCGTATGTTTCTTACGATGGATTAAAAATGCTGGATTAATAGTCTGAAGCTACCATTTTGAAGGAGCAAGTATTTGGACTGGGACATTCTTCCCACTGCAGTTATTCTAATAACACCAATCAAGGAAATGAGTAATGATAAACAATGCACCGTAATCTTACTGCCACGCACACACTGCTCGAGTTCCACATGCTGATCTGTTTTTCTGCAGCCAGTGTGGTCATGGACTGTTCTGGGAGCTAAAGGGGGCAAAGCGAGTCTCTAAAAATGTAATTGTTAGTAACTTTAACAGGTCTATTTTAAATAAGGTGACATTTGCGTTTTCTGACCATTTCTCTTGCGTATCTCTCTCTCTCTGTCAATCTCTCACAAACACACACACATACACACGCACACACTCACACTCACTCACACACACACACACACACACACACACACACACACACCACACCAGACGCTCTGACCAGCCACATTGCCCAGGTGAAACTCCTCCAGGCCTGGCAGCCGAACAGTGCAGACCACAACCAGCGCCTTTGGCCTTTCCTTTGGAGGCCAGTGGAGAATGTTCTTTTTAGCAGCAGCCCAGAAGGCTGGAACAGAGCAGCCTTATGCTTTTCGCTGAGCAGTGTCCATTTTGCCATGCCTGGAGGGGGACATTATGGCTGGGTCAGAGGTCGATGGCTGCAGAGAGGTTGCGGTGTAAGAGCCGGAGCAGCTCTCTGGGTGGCCTCTCCCTCAAAGAACATTACTGTTCGATGCTAAAAACAAGATTACGATCCTTACACATTCATTAGCATTAGCTGTTAATGGAATTACATGCTATATTTGTATGCCGAATTCCATGCTCTCACAGACTGTGCAGAGAATTGAATGGACATCCCCCAGCTGCGATTAAATGCACTTTTGTGTGTACACCACATGTTCTGCAAGGAGGTCAGCAATATTTAAAGTGAGCAATGGTGGAGCTAGGAAAGCTATACAGCTTTTTATTTAAAGACTTCTTGTAAACATAGACCTTCAGAATCATATATAGTTGAGCCTGTTTATTTAAAAAGGGAAGAGATAAGCCACTTAACATAAAACCTTCAATAGAAAATTGTGCGGCAAGTTATAAGACATGGAGATTTTAAAACTCACATCTAAATTACAAATTTGTTCTCTGCAGAATAATCTGTTCGAAAGTTGTTGTTCTCCTTTGGCATTGTGCAAAGAACTAACTGGCATTTTTGTTTCAATAATAATAAAATGATTTCTGCAATGTTCAATTATTCTAACTGCAAATTATTGCCAGTATAAAAAATGTTTTTGAAAAAGGGTCTATACACTGGCACATTGGATTTACAGAACTGATTTACAAAAAAAACATCCATTAAAAAGTGCCTTAGGCAACCAAAAGAGGTCCTTCTGTGGAAGATTCTTTGGCTTCTTTGGCTTTTTAATCAGTCAACATATCTGCAAATTAAATTATTTGTTTTGATGCCAGTTTTATTTTTTTTCTTAGCCTGTGTGTGTGTGTGTGTGTGTGTGTGTATGTGTGTGTAAGTGCCTGTATGTGTGTGTGTGTGTGTGTGTGTGTGAGGAGGGAGAAAAAGGGAAAGAGAGTGCTCGTGTGTCTCTGTGCTGTATCAGGTGTCAGGTAGGGTGAGGGTAGCAGACAGCTATATGGGGGCGTTTGATGTTACTTTGTAAATTCAGGAGCGCGGCTGACAGTGATGTACGTGACAGCTCTGTGTATGTACGTGTGTGTATGCGGGCATATGTGTGACCAGGCTGTAATTGCTGTAACCTAAGTGTTAGACAAACTGCACTTTTGCCCTGGTGCTATCAGATAGCAAAATCCACCTTTGCACACACACAGACACACACATATGGACACACACACACACACACACACACATGCTATCAAAAGAATGAGTGAAATTAGTGAAAATTTGTGAAAATGTATGAATGAATTAAAATTAAAATTCTACAATTTTTCCAAATCCTTACATTATTTTCAATTGCGTTTGAAGTAAATACATGGGAAATAAAGACCTTATTTCCCTCTCTACGAGGGAAACGAGAAAAAATGAAACGTAGCTTTAGAAAGACACTTTCTTGTATACACACACACACACACACACACACACACACACACACACACACACACACTCACAGGCTTCTCTGTCCAGATTAGACAATAGTCAGACACTCTCACATTCCAACATGCAATTTCCATTGACATCTTCAGTACGCCTTTCAGCTCTCCATCTCCACTGTCAATCACACGCCTGAATTATGGCCTTTCCGAGACGCCGTAGGCCAGGGGACTGGGGTATCACAGACAGCCTTTGTGAGCTCTGTCTCTCTCTCTCTCTCTTTCTTGCTCTCTCTCCCACTCTCTCTCCCTTTCTATCTCTCCCTCTCTCTCTCTCTCTCTCTCTCTCTCCCTCTCTCTCTCATTCTCTCTCTCTCTCTCTCTCTCTCTCTCTTTGTGAGTGATCTGTATTTGAGGCACTCTTTTCTCCCTGCTTCTCTGAAGGGCTTGACCCTGTCGCCATAAAACACTGGCTACAGTCCCTCTGGATCACACAAGGATGAGGACACACAAATGCACTCATGCACACACACACACACTTTTGCACACACAGGCACACATCCATGTGTACCCATGCCAACCTGATATACAAGCACATTTGTAAACCAAAAAAATTAGAATAGAGATATTAATATCCTCTTGTGTGCAACAAATTATTACACAACAAGCTGAAATATGAGGAACAGATCAAAGGTCTGCACATTCGCCAGCTGACTCTTTGGTACAAGCAGCAGGCACTGGTCAGTAAACAATAATAGTCTACAATAGGAACATGCTCAGTACACCAAGGAAGTCTTGCAAAAAATATGTTGTCCACTAGTGCAGTTGACTGTCTAATGGATGTGAACACGCTGCTGAGTCGAGATACGTGGCCTTCGCTGTCGGAAAAAAGGTGCCATCCCATTGAAATTGTTTGTATCTTGGGTGAATTGTGTACATTTCTAAGTTATGCTACGTTCACTTTCTTGGGGGGCGGGGTGCTCAGATGGAACTTTTCATAAAAAATTAAAAACCTAGAGTTAACAAAGAGAGTCTGGGGTCAATGCTACTGTCAAAATAAAAAAGGCCCACATAACTGCAACATATATTATGTTTCCTTGCAAAAGGTAACGAAGACATAAAGTTGAGGGTATCGGCAACAAAATGTCTACTAGGCCATAATCTTTTGTGTTACTAGTACAGAATTTTAGTCCTTCAAAGAAAATAGCATAGCATTTTGTGAGACAGAAGTTAGCACAAGGGTGATGCCAAGTAATCTATGTGTTACTGATACACTTTCATAAATAAAGTAGCACGTTGGTACCAAGTGGGTCCTTTCTATTTCCCTCAAGAACCTTTCAAAAGATGGCTCTTTAAACTATTTTTGTAAAACAATAAATGCGCGTGGAACCTCTGAAAGAACCTTCACATAATGTAAAAGCCCTATATTGATTCACTTAAACCAAGTCATGAAACCATGAGGAGCCTTTTTTTTTAAATGTGTGGTGATCTGCAGTTGAACGGCCATGCTGAGTGTTGAAGCGCCGAGGCGCAGCTGGACATCTGCTTCATCAGCACCACAAACACGTTTCTATGGCTACCACTTTGACTGGCGGCCAATGGGAGAGGCTGCTGAGGTAAACAAGAATTGGAAGTGGCCTATCAAACTGGAGAGTTACAAAGCTAGAAGAGTTGTAAATCCTCTAAACGGCTTTGTTTTGTAGCATAGGGCTCGTTTGTGTAGTCGCTGAATACAGCTCAGCCAATGAGCATTAGAGAATGAGGGAAGAGAGAGAGAGAGAGAGAGAGAGAGAGAGAGTGTATGTGTAATTTGCATTGAGAAGGCAAAGATGGTCCCAGCAGTCCATAGTACTTGCCAGGAAAATAGATATCATTATGGAGCTGTTTGATATGCATACTGACATGCTCAGGCTCCCCATGCTCACACACACACACACACACACACACACACACACACTCACACACACACACATACACACACACATATACATGCGAATGCACAAGCGCACACACACAGAAGCACCTGACACTCCATCATGATGTCGTCCCTGCGCCTCCCGGGGGGCTGCAGGCGCGAGCTGGCGTCAGAAACACATTACAGAGGAGAGATTGAGGAGCCAGAGGCCATTATCTCTCCTCTACAGCAGAGAGAGAGAGAGAGAGAGAGAGAGAGAGAGAGAGAGAGAGAGGAGCAGGAAAGCGAAAAGGCAGAAGCAAGCAAAGAGGAAAAACAGTTTGCATTTTGTTTGTGCGTGTGTGTGCGTGTGCGTGTGTGTGTGCGTGTGCGTGTGCGTGTGTGTGTGTGTGTGTGTGTGGATGCAAGTTGGCAAGACATTTTATTCCCTCTCCTGACCACTCTGAAAGAAAGGATTTATACAACTATACAAAAACTCAAAAAGAACAGAAAGAATATTTCACAGAAGTCAAACGAAGGTTGAATGCAAGAAAAAAAAAACATTCTACATTCAATCTTGCTTCATTTCCTTCCTTCTAACAGCATTTCCAAAGTTTATGTCCTGAGGGCCACACATTCATGAAAATTCTTTTTTTGCATGATGCACATCATTTGGTTCATCATCTATTGTTCACAGTGTTGCACTAATAAATGGGCAACAGAAGTGGACAATAATTTACGACACGTTTCAAGAAATTGATGTTTTGTCAATAGTATTGAAGTCTTTAAAAATGGAGCTGCAGTCACTATGACGTTTTTATAATCATGTTAAGGTTTTAGGTATTGATGTTTTTTAATGACACTTCATTGATGCTTTTTAGGCCTATTAGAGGCTGAATGGACGCATGTGTATGAACTGTTTTTAGTCATTGATAATCTATTGTGTACCTACTGAAAATTCTAAGAATAGTATTTCCTGGTCTGGTAAATGTAAATGCACACACCATATAATACATTTTAAAAATAAGATATCCATTTTTAAAAGCATGAAGAACTTTTATATAATTTAAGCTGGTTTGTACCAATTTAAGCGTTCTTCCCTAAACCTTTGTATCTGACAATAGTAGAACTGGTTCCATTTGGCGACACCTTGTTCAATAAAACAATCAATAACATGGAATATTTTACCATCAATTTCAATATTTATGAAGGCCCGGCTTCCAGAAAAGAAGTGAAAAAACTAGCATGGAAGGGAAGAGGAGAAGACAAACCCTTGACAAGGAATATGTCAACAAAACAGATCTGACATGGAATGAACAATAAAGGACGCACAATATGGGCTACTGGAGCTTTCGAGGACGGGTTAGTGGAGAAGGAATAGTTTGTGAATGTTAAGAATTATAGAGAAATAGAGAATTTTAAGATTCATTTTATGCATTGGTTCAGAATTCCTCTTGTCAGAGTTATACCATTGTAAGCTTCAACACCCACTGAGCTGGGATAAACCATTAAGCTGGACATTCTAAAGAGCCCATGTATAAGTCAAGCAATGGTGTTTTAAATCTGAGATCGAAGAGCTTTGCAGAAGTGAAAACAATACTAGCCGACACCATCCTCCCATCTCTCCTGCTGACATGAAACATATTCAACAACAAGTTGATGACACTTTAAGGTTCTATTTGAAAGACTACTCAGCTCAGCAAAAGCCACAAAAAGCAATAAATATGCTAGCATGAAACAAATGAAATGATGTGTAAGTGCTAATAAGTACAACTTTAATGTGAAAAACTCAATTACATTCCTAAAAAAGATACCAGTGGTGTCCGGAACAGAAGTCACAGAAAATCCACTTTTTGTTGCCTGAAAAAACTCTTGGTCATTTAATCCCTAGAATTACCAAGACCTGGGTCCAAAATACTCTTATACACTTCCACACTTTCACTTAAGAACTCAACCTGTTTCTCTTGCATGTAGTTTCTGAATAGTAAGCCTTAGGATGTAATAGGCTGGATATTCAAGGGTTAAAGAAATGTGCGAGTCTGAAAAACCTTTCCAAAGTTTAGAGACAAACTGTACAAACAGTAAAAGTTCCATGCCTACTCTTTTCCAGGAACTGTACATGCAAGCCAAGAACCTCTAAGAGTCTCTGCAAATTGTGTTTATTTTGAAAAGAGGTATGAAATTCTATTCTAGTTATTCTGTACAACATCAGCATTTGCATATGCTCTTGCACGTGTGTCTGCCAGCCACTGCAGTGTCTGTTCCAGGACCAAGCAAGGGTCAGGGAGCAGATCTGCCAGGCAAGACAGATGTCCCCCATGATTTCATTTCATCTGGAGATGAACTGCACAACACTGGGAAAGAAAGAGGAAGCGAAAAAGTGAAAGAAAGCAGCAGACGTGTAGAGAAGGCCCCTTTTTATGTCATATAAATGCTGCATTCTCAGCCGTGACACATACAATGACAAATTAGGATTAACTAACGCGTCCCATGTTTCCAGCGGCGAGCAATCATTAGAGAAAGCTGGAAGTTGTCCTGGTCCTCAAGCAGCCGCGGCTTTAAGGCGACGGTAATGAATCGTCCTCCACTGGCTGATTAAGGTTTGTTTGGAAACACGCAGCATGGTGATGAGAGGAGGAACTGTGGTTATTTTGACAACGGTGTCAGGCCGCTTTCGACCGGCTTTTCAACGGTCCTGGAAATTGTGTGTCACAGATTTTTTGACTATGTTTGGAGAATTCCTGGTTTGAATCCACTCTGTGTTGAGAGAATGATTAAACTCCGTGAAATTTTGACAGAGTGTGTTTTTATTACGACTTTAATGGCTTCGCCTCTCTCCACTGTTTAGCCTTCATCCAGCGGTACAAACCAGCATAGAAAAGCACATGTTCACACTTTCAAAATGGCATGGAACTAGATCAGGAGATAAATCGAACAATTTACATGATCAAAGATTATATGCTCCACATATCATCAGTGTCTTATCGAAACCTCATCTCATTTTATGTACTTTTTACACCACTGGAATATCCCAGGTTCCCTTACCATAGTGTGAACATTTCATAATGAATGGATCAATAGAAATGGACCAGATTTCAATAGAAATGGACCAGAATAACATATTATTAACTTCAACACACATTAAAGTTAAGAATGTTTTCTTCTTCCCTTGTAAAGTTAATCATTTTGGAGATACATTGTTCTGCTATGACAAGTAAATGCAAATACTTCAAATATTTAAAAGCTAAAGGAAAAAAATAAACTGAAGAGTCAAGTGCTTTCAATTTTAGTGGAACTTTTTGGAGGAACCTTCAGAGGAACTCACGTAATCCTTCAGCTGGTTTCTTTATTTGCTTCATATTCTGTTTGTCAGTTTGACTGGAGAGCTCTCGGAAAAGACGTAATATAATCATAAACATAAAATGACAACTGTCACAACTGCTTATAAAGGCGAATGAACTTCGTCACGCTTGACTTCAGCCCGCCTCTCAACAAGCTCAAAGAGTTTGGATTGGTCACTTGATAAAAGTCATTCATCATGAGTGGACATAAACCAACGCCAATGCTTATGACAGCTGCCATGTTCTCTCACTGTATTAGACTCACAGAGTGACAGAGTCTGTTGGTGAAAGTATTACTGACAAACGTTTAATCAAGCCAAATGTAACATCAACAGCCAGAAGGGACTTTCGTAATGAGGAGTAATGAAACTAGCCTTCTGGAGGTTTTGGAAGCACATTCCGCTCCACATTAACCCGAACACTCAGCGAACGCTGCTTCGTGGAGCACTGGGGATAATCAAAGCTTTAGATTTATGAACAAAGACGTCAGACTTTGTCAGATTATGAAGTTACTTTGAATAGCTGTAAAGTATGTTCTGTTGAACTACATTGTGCTATTGATCACATTTAGCACAATGTGACAAACTGAAAGTCATGAGCAGAATATGCCCACATTTTGTAAAGCACAGACATAGAAATAAAGATTAGAAACAAAGGAAATGTAACAGAGTGGATGTAAGTGGTGCTTGATATTCACTAGAAACACAACATGCGTGGCCTTGCCTCCTCCAGCTGTTTTATTGCATCAGATGCACTAACCTGCAATAACCGTGGAACTAAATTGGGACATTCTTTTTCAAACTGACCCCATCTTTTACATTCAGCCCTAGCCGGCAATCTTTCTTTCTTTTTTTCTTTCTTTCTTTCTTTCTTTCACTACTCTTTTTCTCTTCTCTTAACTCCTGATTTCTCTCAACTCAACCAGTCCTCCTTTCTTTAACAGGCCTCTTTTTACTCACACTCACTGATTCTTTTTACTTTACTTTTATTTCATTTCTTTTCATTTCTCCACACTTTTTTATTTTCATCCTACATTATCTTTCTTTCTTTCTTTTTTACTTTTCCTTTTCTCTTTCTCTTCCTTTCTCCTAATTCAACCAATCCTTTCTTTTTCAGGCCTTTTTCTCTTTTCTGTCTTCTGTTAACTATCTTCTATCTTTTTTATCTACCTCTTCTTCCTAGTCCTCCTTTTTTCCTTCTTTCTTGACTCTTATTTCATTTATTTTAATCCCTCCACACTTTATTTCTTTTTTTTTTCTTTCTATCATTTTAATGTAGGAAGGATGAAACAACGCTTGGTTTCATAAAATGCTATGCCATGACAACTCGCTGATATTTTATGACCACAACACAGAGAAGGAGAAGAATGGAGGAACACAGATTGTGAATGGATTATGAATAGAAACGTGCAAGCGAAGAAATGGAGGGATGGAGAGGGAGAGAAACAGAAATAAAGACAGAAGGGTGCAGCTGTACTGCCCCATACACTGGGAAGCTTCTGGAGAGCGAGAGTGTTCGGGGGTGTACGGCAGTGTATGCCCCCGGGGGGTGTGGCAGGGCAGGGGGGAGGTGGGGGTCTTGACCCTCATCAATCTCACTCACAGCCACAGCAGAGGGGCACAAAACCCTCAGGCATACATACCCCCATCAAACCCCCATACCAGCTCCAGACACACTGGGCGAGGAAGAGCCTGCTATTGTACACAGCAGGAGGATGACACACACAGACACACTCAAGCTGACAGGAGAGAGAGAGAAAGAGAAAGAGAAAGAAAGGGAGAGAGAGATGAAAAAAACAAAAAACGTTTCTGTCTTACATATGTTATTATTACATATAGGTACTTATTGTTGCTGTTGGAGCAAAATAAATGAATGTGACAATAAATTATTAATGTTTTTCCTCTTTCTGTTACTGTTTTGGCAATGGATTTTTTGCACAATACATGTGTCTGTGTTTGTATGTGTGTCTGTGTGTGTGTGTATCAGAGTGCAGAGCAAGAAGATGTTTACCTAAGTGAAGACGTTCTCAGACTGTCAAAACAAGTAAAAAATCTTATTAGTGCCATTTCACATGCTTACTTTTGATATGACCAGTACTGACATTTGTCATCTGAACACTTGGATAATCTTCAATGTGAAGCAGCACATGTCAAATCTGCTTACAAATTTTACCCTGAAATGATACAAAACATCATAGTGGAGCGTGTACGTGTGTGAAAGGGAGGAAAGAGAGAGATCGAGAAACAGAAGGAGAAAGTGTGAGAGAGAAAGAGGGAAAGAGGAAGAAAAAGAGAGAGAGGGTGTGTTGGAATGTGTGCTTGGATGATAAGGAGGATAATTAATTTGTTTTAATTAATAGCAAAAATGCCTCACTCTGTTCTAGGCCTGAGCAGGAAAACACATCTCCACCACCCACCACACAAACACGCGACTGGACCAGGACTGTCAGTGGTAGCAGTTTTCAGTACAAATTTTCATATATACCTAGCAAGCAGTAACATAGCTATAACAGAACTGCAGGAATAATAACTAAATATTGAGAGAGGACAGGGAGAGAGAAAGAAAGAGGAAAAAAAGAGAGAACAAGGAGAGATGGAGTGGGGGAGAGGGAGGATAGCAGAGGACGAAGATCAAAATGCAAAAATCAATTTGACGACTGAAACAGATGACCCTAAACCCTGTACGGGCCGGTAATGGCGGGGGGCCCTCCCACGGTAAATTCAATTTGCCCAGCCCCACCAACTCAATTTGCGCTTCCATTTGGGGGCAGAAGAGAGGAGCGGCGCCACGGGATCAAACGTTCCCCCGGCCCCCATGGCTCCTCTACATATGTTCCTCTACCCAAACCTAATCAGACTGCTTTCATCTGGAGCAATGTTTCTCTCTCTCTCCCTCCCTCTCTCTCTCTCTCTCTCTCTCTTTCTGTAAGCTGGACTGAAATGCCACAAATAAACCACACTTAGTCACCACTGTATGAATCAAGCAATGAAAGTACACGTGACATTTACACTCTAATACAGCATAAAATGCCCTTAGGCTATATGTAAAAATATTTGCAGTTTTAATTCACCACACATACAGGGAATTGTCCTGCAATGTCTAACAGAATAAAATAGCACATATAATATATTAAGATGCTCTGATCGTGATTCTTAATGACCAGTTACAATTTCTTTGCAATTTGAACACAAAGCTCATACTGTGAGGACTAAATGAATACACGAAACACACTCACACAATCCTTGCGCCTTGTATGACTCAAAGCTGCCACATTATTTGCTTTTCACAAGTCAAACGGGCAATTAAAGTCTTAAATGAAAAATCAGCGGCCTGAAATCGAATTAGGTACTGCACTGAGAGTGAGAGGTAACTGGCTAATTAGTTGTGTATATTTTAGTGTGTGTAGCCATAGAATTTAAATAGGTACAATGTTGCTGTACTTACCTGTTATTTACATCTTAAAATTAGTATGCAAAATAATACTACGAAGTTGGCTGACTGTATGCAGAGAGCAAAACTTTGCCAATCCAATCCAATCAATTCTAATCACAGATCTCTTTCATAAATACTTCAAATATTTTATTCAAATAATAGAACTGCCTCAGCCACTTACCCTCTTAACTTGTGTATTTATCTCTGACTTGCTTTTTCTATTTGACAGGGTTTGTTATGGAGTGTAACTTAGCCAGCAGTAACTTGGTTAAACAGCTGTTGTTGCTTTAAGTATAGCTTTACAGGTTTAAGAACAGTTGTGTACTACTTTAAGCACTGATGTACGTCGCTCTGGATAAGAGCGTCTGCTAAATGCCATTAACGTAAACGTGTGGCACTAGCTTAAATTTTTGCAGATAAAAACAGTTTTAAACAATCGAATAGCGTATTTCTATGACTGCATTTGGTGTAGCAATACTGTAGCAATACTTTAAAAATGATACAGAGTACATTGTATGCTGAAAAGGTAGATTTGAGTTGTTTCTGACTGACTATGCTTGAATCAAGATGCATAAAAACTGATTCTCTGAACCATTTTACCATTACTGTTACACAGCACAGACCAAATGCACAAAAAAACGGAACCCATTGTGCTTGAGTGCTACAGTTACACTGACAGACGTACATTCAAATATATATAACAGAGTGGATTCAGACATGCTGCATCTGTATCTCTGCCTATTGCACTCATTCCGTCTCTCTCTATTTACTCTTCTATGTTAGAAGTCTCTTACTATCTCTCTCTCTGGCTCTAGCTCTAGGTCTCTCACTCCTTTTTGTTTGTTTCTCTGGTTGGACAGAAGGGAAGCTTTCCTTCCTTTCTATTGGATCTCTCTCTCTCTCTCTCTCTCTCTCTCTCTCTCTCTCTCTCTCTCTCTCTCTCTTTCTCTCTCTGTTCCCCTCTCTCTCTTTCCCTCCCATGATGCCTGTGCTCGGTGAGCAGGAGCCAGAAGTCCGTCCAATCATTGTCGGAGCTATCAATCAAAGCTGACGGGCCCAAGCGACATGAAAAGAACCCTCAGTGGCAGCCATTAACCGTGCGCCCCCCACCCTCTCTCTCTCTCTCTCCCTCTCTCTCTCCTTCTCTCTCTCTCTCCCTTACACAGCCCCCCACGCTTTGTTTTCCTTTCAGCGGACAAAAACAGACTGACAAGATGCAGGGCTGGACATTAATCAAACCACCCCATGGAACCACCTCTTCCTCCAAGATAATAAATAAATTCCACTCCTCTCATTGGACAGATGCTCGCATTGGTTGTGTAACCCCCCTTCTCTCTCTCTCATTTTAAGGGTCCTCATCTGCTCAGGGAAGGGTAATTCCCTGCAGATCAGAGCAGGGCAGGTGCTCAGCTTGCCAGCCCAGACCAAGCACCCCCTTCCTCTCCAGGGGCCACTGTTGCCCTGACAACTGGCCAACCCAACCTGTGCCCCCACCTTTCTCTCTTTCGCCCGCTCTCTTGCTTTCTCTTCTCTCTCTCTCTCTCTCTCTCTCTCTCTCTCTCTTACTTTGCTGTGTTTGTTCATAGCCAAAGATCACCTCCGTGTCTCCCACGTCTGTCTTATTCTTTCTTCTGGACAGATACATCTCTCTCTCTCTCTCTCTCTCTCTCCTCTCGCTCTCTCTCTACCACCCCCTCTATCTATCTATCTATCTATCTATCTATCTATCTATCTATCTATCTATCTATCTATCTATCTATCTATCTATCTATCTGTCTGTCTTTCTCTCGCTCTCTGTCCATCAGGCTATCCATATTTCTCTCTTTCTCTTTCTACATATATCTTCTCTCTTTCTCTTTTCTCAATCTATAATTCTGTCTATTTCCCGTTTATCATTCTGTCTCTGCTGTTTTTCATCTCTTCCTTTCTCTCTTCTCTCTCTTTTTCTCTCCTTTTTACTCTCCTGCTCTCCTTTAGCCCATCTCGCTCATCATTTGGTAGACCTTGCATCTACCAAATATTTACTTCATAGGGGCAGGAAAAACATTTCTTAGCTGTAGTGTAACTAGTATAACAAGATTTTAATTAAATCAATTTTTGATCATTTCTGTTCTTCTTTTTAAAATAACTTATCACAAAGTTATCACTGCCGATCCTGTTATTTTAATTTGTTCATTTATCTATCTCTCACTATTCCCTAATTGAAAAGGGTCTAGAAGAGTGTTGTAGAGGTCTTGCTACTGCTCTTAAGACCCACACTTCTTTAAAGTGCATGGCACAATACAGTAGTAACTGTGTCCCACTCATTAGATAAGCATAGACTTTTGATTCAAAGGTTACTTGTACAAGAACAAAAAAAACTTCGTGCCACGATTTTGTCTGTATTTGAAAAATAAATGGGAAGAAGTACTGCAGACATGTCTGTAAACAGAAAATGCAAATCAAATGTAAAATGTAATTATTTCAACTACCGACTGTTATTAATTGTAATTAATTACAGTATTATGTAATGGCAAGAGGGATAAAATGACAGTAATCACTCTGAAAATCTACAGGTTAAAACCCTCCTTTCTTACGGGACAATGTCGTTTAACAGTTTAGATGGATCGCGCTTCTTTTCGGGGAGGATCTTCACATCATAATATTTGCCCTACTCTTGACAGGAGAAAAAAGACAAATGGAAAGTTAACGTGGCACATGGAGGCATGCAAGTGCGCCACAACGGGTACCACGGCACCCTGCCTTGTGGGGCATTGTGGGATATGTCCTTTGCCGGAGCTGCTGCTCAGATGACATATTACAGCTCGGCGGGAATCGTATGGCTCTCCAGGAGGAGGTGTTACACCAGCGATCTGCAAACGTTTAATTTCTGTTTTCTTTCCCCCTGCTCTTGACCAGGTTCACTTGGAGCCCTGCTGTGGGCCCACGTGTGTTTGTGTTGGCCCCATTAGAGGAGTGCAAGGGGCCTGAGAGGAAGTCCATTTAGCCAAGTTTTAAAGCTGTGTTTGGATGTTTCAAGCACCTGCCTTTAAAAGAAATTCACAAAAGCAAATATGATATTTAAGATTTAAAGCAAAAACTTAACTTAACTTAAAAATCAGGTATTAGCAAATAAAAATTAGCATGCTGGTTGTTTAATGCTCTCTTTCCCTCTTTATTCACTGAATCGTCATTTTAATAGCTTTCTGGGAAGAGAAGTAGGAAAGAAATGAACCAGAATGGTTAAATAAACCATGTGATATTTTCAAACTGATCCGTGCTAACCACACAGTAGATAAGAAAACAGCACAATAAGGATGTCCAAAATTGTAGCTACAAAAGAAGGCCATTGATTTACTGTTAGCGGATCTCCTGTCTGAAAATGGAGGAGGGGGGCCTGCAAGATGGCTGAATCAGTGAAGATATGGTTCCAGTAGCAAAACCGCAGTTTTTCTGAGCTCCGATCTGTTGTATCGTTGACACCTAAATGGATTAGGTTCATGTATCACTGATAATGGGCTGGCCCATTGCTCGTATGTCAGTGAGCCGGTGTGTGTGTGATAAGGCCTATTGATTATGTACCATATGCGGTTCCCACGCCATCCTTTGTCTCCAGTCTTCTGCCGTTCTTTTTTTTTTTTGGTAGGGGGATGGGAGGTGGTAGAGGCTGGTTGGTAGAAGGATGAGTTACTCTCAGAGCAGCTTCAGCAGCTATGGACCTAAATACCTAAATAAAGGTGCAATGGAACTGAGATCAGTCAATAGAAATTACAAATGCAGGTAGTTAAGAGAAAAATATCCCTAAAAATTGGTGGATGTAATTTTTTTGGTAATACTTTATTTTTTATGTACCACTGTAGATGTTTTGAAGATGCACACCTTGCATTTAAATTATATCTAACTTTTCCCTAAACCTAAATCTAACACTCACTCTGCCATTATTAGCAATCTCAGCCCAACAACTCAGTCTAAGCTTTGTCTTAACCTTGGTTTTACTCTTCATCTGAATTACACCAGACAGCTTGATTATCATTTGAGCATAGCCATCTATTATTGTTTTCATTTAGCCCAACAGGTTTTTATATGTTTGCCTAACATTTTCCTTAATACAGAAAATATTCATGTTTATAGACTATATTAAACAAGAAGGTCATGAGACTGAAATATATTAATGCCATGCTTTTTACTTGTTTGGGGGATCATTTACTACTCCACGAGAAAGACGCTCTTTTGTTTTTAAAAATGCTGTTTATTGCACAATCACAGTCTGAAACGTGAGCCTAGCTTATATGAAACAGCTGGTTAAGGCTGAGAGTGCACTTTTGAAACACACTATGATTCAACTGACTGTATAAAATGATCACAACAACAATCAATCAACATGTGCTTCCACATTTCAAATTATTTGGTTTTTTTTTTACATGTGGTTAAATGCCAAATGTATAAAACCCTGCAAAGTAACACTGCAAAACCTTCTCAGTGACAGCAATTTCTGTGCATACATATAGTTTTTGTGCATCCATATCTATGTCTGCAAGTATCAATTCACATTGGACACATATTTTAAATTCACAGTTGTGTTTGGTCAATACCAAAGAATAATATACAGCGTCTGTCCACACCACAATAAACCTGATTAACCACTCTCTGGAAACACAACAAAGAAGGTTTTTAACAGGACATTTTCATTCGTTCAAGTGTCAGCACAAGTGTCAGTGTTCTTCTTTTGTGTATCCACCCTTTTCTTATGGCCCAAACAATGGATCCTCAGCTAGGTGTGGCTTCTTCTTCAGCCTTTTGGCTTCATTCTGCAGCTTCTGTCGAATATAGCCCTTAATCTCAGAGTCTGTCTTTCCAGGGAAGTAGTGCTGTACTGTTTCTGTTAAAAAATATGGAAAATGATCATTTAAAAATCACTTTTACCTTCTCCATCCAGTAGACAGGCTTTCAGTTGTAATATAATATTTGGACAATTGATTGATTGACTATACAAGGCCTCCAGAAAGTGAATATGCAAGTATACAATTAATTAATATCATAGATAAACATTTTTATACCAGGGATTCAGTCACACAACATGAATGTGATTTTGACCTCACAATGCTTCGAAATGAGTATGATTCAGTGCATCAAGAAACCTTAAATATTAACATGATTAAAATACTTTAGAATTCAGAATAATTTTTATATAAATACACAGTATGGCACAACTATAAACACAGGTTATTGCATTTGAAAAATGCTTGAAGGTTTTATTTAGGCCAAAACTGAGTGCATATTCATTGATTATTGGTACTCCATATTGCAAAATCAATTATAAACGACTGCCACATTGATGCAGTTTAATTACCCTCTTCAAATCAATACATATATATGCATGAGGATGGATTAAAGCTTTTTTTAGAAGGAGCCGCAAGACGTGAACGTACTAAGGATGGCCTGGATCTCGTGGGCAGGCAGTGCAGGCTTGGGCAGTCCTCTCTTGCTGTTAATGATGCCGGAAATAGAGTGCGAGGCCAGGCAGTCTCTGTCATACAGGCTTCGCAGCAGCTCATTGGTCAGCTTCTGGGCTGTGGTCCCTGTGTTGCAGCGCTCCAGCAGCTCTGCTGGGATAACCTGGAAGGCAGGGTTGGAGGGTGAGGTCAGTTTCACTTCCAGCCAGCCATTTCTGGAGGATGTTTCATCAACTAAGCTCAAGCAGGCATATGTTTATACAGCTTAGATGTTGGATGACACATGTGCCTGAATGTCTGTGGATGATACATGATGATGTATATTTTACGTGATTAAAATATTGAAGCTATCATGCTGACGTCTGATGAATTTCAACATGTCACGCCAGACCATTAAGATCTGTTCTGAAATGCAGAGCATATTGTGACTGAAGAACTAACATATTCATGTGTTGTTGTGGGCAAGATTTACAAAACACAGAGAAAAATCCCATTCAAGTTCACTTCATTCCAAATGCATATATCAGCAAACAGCTAGATAGGTAGCATGGTATTTTAGTTATCGGTGTAGCGCACAACTTTACACTAAGAAAGGTTTCATGTCCAAAAATTATTATGGCAATTATTCGTGGATTTTTTTCTTAAGGAACTAAACTGTTCAATTACACAGGTCAACAAGTCAAAATCCTCAGAGGTAAGTTTATTTGAGTTTTGTGGTGTTTTTCATGCTCGTTTCAAATCTGTGTTTAGTTTTTCCGTAGCATGTACAGTTTTTGTGATCATTTTTGGAGAAATAGTGGGAGCTGACTGACACTGATCATTATGTTTATGCCACAGTGTGGCCTGTCTGACTTTGCGCTGAAAATCTTGAAACAGTTACTGGATTGGTACTGCGGTTTAATAAAAAACGCATGCAAGTCTATTGCACATCTAATATTACTCATAATTCAAACGGCTGATGTGACTGAAAGCAGATCTGAAACCAGCATGAAATACTGTTTTAGTAAATTGTGTTGTAGTTTCTGTGTTATAGAAGAACTTAATTGTGAACCAAGTCTAAGCTAACAACACAGATCAGTTACCTCTTGGTAACATGTTTCTTCACTCCTCTGTGTTTTCTCATTTATCTCATGTCCATGTTTCTTCTGGGTGGAGCCCTGTTGCTTTATCCTGCTGACACTCGGGAATTCTGGAGCAGGAATTGGACTATGTGCAGAGTTTCCTTCAGGTTCCAATGAAATACTGGGGGTCGTATTCATACTGCAACAATTCAGCCATCCGTCGCTCTTGGTGACCAGTTCCTCAAGAGTTTGTGCCATCTTTCCACAAGCTGTAAAGGACAAAGCAGCACAGCTATTGAGACAACCTGCAAAGCAAAGCAGAGAATTTTCTTGCAACAGAACAGGTGTAGCGATGGTGTCATCTAATTTCTCAAATTCATTCTTCAGTTCATAGAGAGTAGATACTAGAATAAATGAACACACAATCATAAAGAATGCTCTATAATGTTCTATAAAGTTATCACTTTAGAGATATAAGGTTTTGTTATGGTGGTGGTCTCATGCAGACCTGTGAGAGTCTTGATCTGCTCCCTGAGGCTCTCCGTCTCCCTCTGCATGCTTAACACCATGGCAATAAGTTCTGACCTTGAGCAGGTTTGAAGATTTCCTAAAACCTGGAACAACACCAATATGCTATTATGCATTTTTATCATACGTCCTTACTATACAGGATAACACCCACAGAACTTAATACTTGGATGTGTAATCAGTTACTATTCTAAACAACCGGTATGGAGTTACCTCTGTAGTGATGCTGTCAACTCCAGCGGCAAGTTCTGCTGTGTTTTCAACTTCACTAGTCTATCATAAGAAAGTAAAAAAGTCACACTGACATTGTGGTATTATTAAATGTCAAGCATCACCAGTATCAAATATGTCTTGATAATTAGAGGAGAATCTCTATACACAATGCAATAAGCCTCTTTGATGCTTCTGGCGGAGAAAACGCCGAGCATGGCACTACAGGGCAATGAGTGGACCACTTCAGAAAGGTGGGAGTGAAACAGTAAGTAAAAGCAGACCCTCGTTGTGAGCCTCGGAGGACCTGCATCACATGATGTTAGCTGCTCTTTCTTGTCTTTGAGAAGGTGCAAGTGCATCCTCCGCCTCGACGGTTTGTGCTGAAAAACACTGGGTGTAATTAACTGTACGAGAGCTCGTCCCTGCAGAACCAAACAAAAGACGAATACTGACATCTCCACTCACCTCGACGGCTTCACACTGCGTTTGCTCCGAATCTCCTCCTCCATTGTTGCTGTTCAGAAGGCGTTTGGCCGCAGTCTTCCTTCTCATCTTCCGTCCATGATCTGTTTTCCCCTCTGAAAAGCTGCTCGACTCTTCATTATGCTCATCATGGCGCGGCGGAGCTGACGGGGCGAGCACTTTCTCACTCAGCCAGCAGTTCGGTTCAGCCTGTCCGAAGTTTACAATACACTCGAAACGACTGAAAAAAGGAGACAAATCCTTTTAGAAAGCACAACAGAGGCTTTAATGCTGCGCATAGATAACTGTAGCCGAATGTAAAGGTTTCATCATTTAATCGCCTCAAGTTTGGGCTCAAAATTACTGAGTGACACACTTTTTTGTAACTTTTGCAAAAACAATATATACAATATGGACTATACTACATACACAACATGAAAAAAAGTATAGGAACGCCGGACCATTACACCAAAAGGGTCCGTTCATATATACATAGAACATTAATACGTTTGATAAGTGTATAATACTGATTAATGTTACAGTGCTATCTGTCAAAATGTGAGATTTATTATTTATTAGGCAGAAAGTGATCAGTTAATGTGTTGGAGGAATTTGGCAAGTATAAGAATCTCAAGTGACTTTGATAAGGACCAGATTTGTACTGGCAAGATGTCTGGATGAACCGGCGAAAAGGTTATGGCCCTGCAAAGCTAACTGATGCACATTGAGAATGGAGACTAGTCTGTCTTATCTGATTCCAATATCTACTGTAGCACAAACTGCTGAAAAAGTCCACGCTTGCTATGATAGAAAGGTTTTAGAACACACAATGCCTCACACCCTGCTGTATATGGGGATGTGTGGCTGCAGACTGGTTAGAGTGCCATGCTGACCTCCTGTCTGCTCCCAGAAGCACCTGCTATGGTCAAGTGAACATCAGAACTAGAAGGGAAAGTACCAGCATTAACTATGGGAAGAAGGCAAGCTGCAAGAGGTGGTGTGATGTTCTGGGAAATGTTCTGCTGGGTAACCTTGAGTTCTGGCATTCAAATGGATGTTCATTTACGATATTCCCACTTTTTCAAAGATGTTTTGGACACTTTTGGCAGCATATATGCCAGGAACATACATAACTTTACTGTATTTCTTTATTAAATAATACATTGTTTTACAAAAATACACAAAGGAATGATGTAAAATAAGGAATAATGGTTTAAAGCTGTGTATTTGATTTTTTAAATGAGAGCACACAAGTATATAAAGTTTCAACTGCAGTTTTATCATAAACATGCTTTAATTTTTATTTCTCTTCTTTTTTTTTCTCAAGAAATCAAAAATGCTGAGACTGCATTCCAGGAACCAGAAAGAGCCCTCTCTCTCCCTCTCACGCTCTCTGGCTGCATGAGCACAGATGCTGGAGAAAGACTGAACACAAAATGACCCTGCTGAGTCCCAGGTGAAAAGGGGTGAAGACTAACTGTGTCCGGAAACACCTGAGGTTCTGGAAGTGGAAGCTGAGCAGAGATCGCAGGAGTAAGCCAGAGGGGATTAGTGGGGCCTCCGGGACGAACTGAAGGGGAGCTGGGAACTCATCAGCAGAACCTGTGATCAGAGCTGTAGGAGTCAACAAAGCGCCATTTGCTTCAAGTAGCCAGAACAACTTTCTATGCAGATGATTTTGGCAGTCATGTATTTTTTTTTAGCCTTTTCTATGTCTTACACATACGGTAAATTCAATTTTTTATTTCTTTCAATACTTTTATGTTTATAATGGTCATTTTAGACATCAGAAGATGTCTTTAAAATGTAATACCTTTGCCATAACTCCATAAATTTGTAAGGTAATTTGGGGATTATATAGGATATAACTATTAAAATAAATTGATTGACAATAAAATAAAATCTATTAGGGTATATAGTAAAGGGTATAGTGGAACACTGCAATAGAACAACCACTTCTGGTTCCCTAAGAACCCTCCTGTAAGGCCCCAACCCAGGTCTAGGGAGGAGTCTCCCTCCCCTGAAAGACTATCCCTTCCGGAATCCACTTCCAGACTCTCACAATCACCCCTGATTAGTAGATCTGCTTCACCTGAGTACTAGACAGCCATGCTCACAAATCACCTGTATTTAAGTTCTTTGTTTTCCTCTATCCAGTGCGAAGTATTGTTATGCCTAGTGTTCCTCATTGCCTACCTCCGTTCTGACCCTTGCTTTCTGTTTTTGGATTACCCTTTTGCCTCTGACGATTCGGATTTTTTTGGTCCGTGGACTGTGTTTTCTGGTTCTGACCCTTGCCTGAATAAACTCATTACATTTGGTGATCAACTTCTGTGTTCAGATCCCGGTCTTGTCTACTCTGCGTTTGGGTTCAAGCACCGAGCGTTACACCTCCAGTGGTAAATTTTAACTTTTGCAAATCATGTCTTACACAAAAGATAACCATACATCCAAGCCAATAACCCTTTAGGGCTCATTAGTTTTAAGAGTGCAGGGGAAAGAGATGAGGTGTAAAGAACATGTTCTAGTGTTCTAGGGAGTCAACCTGCATCTATTGAACATGCATCTATTAAATTGATTGAAAAAAATCTCTTTCTCTCTCTCTGGTTCTGTATCACTGTTTCCATCTCTCTCTCTCTCTCCTCTCTCTCTCTCTCTCTCTCTCTCTCTCTCTCTCTAGCTCCCTTCTCTGGAATGAGTAAACATGTGGATAGGGCTATAAAGTCTGAGGTCAGACACTGGCACTGAGTGGGTTTTGATTGACCAAACGGGGTTGCCGAGGGTGAACTTTAACCCTTATCCCATCAGCCAGAGGGAGAGCATAAACCATTTAGGGGACAAAGAGGAGAACCACTCCCCAAGGCGGAGAAAGACTAGGAAGAACTCTCTCTCTCTCTCGCTCTC
Source organism: Hemigrammopetersius urotaenia (assembly GCA_037974485.1). Taxonomy (NCBI): domain Eukaryota; kingdom Metazoa; phylum Chordata; class Actinopteri; order Characiformes; family Alestidae; genus Hemigrammopetersius; species Hemigrammopetersius urotaenia. The sequence goes on from JBBPDC010000028.1 coordinate 8,184,182, forward strand.
TTTCTGTCTCTCTCTCTACATCTCTCTCTGTGTCTACCTCTCCATCTCTTTCTCCCTCTCTTTTTGTCTCTCTCTCACACACACACGCAACATTCACATTGCATGTAAACGTTAAAGCACAATGGCCAGTGATTATATTATTATTTAATATAATAAAAGCAGCTAAACAATCGAAGAGTACAGGGTGTTAACACGGGGGTGTGTGAGTGTGCGTTATGTGTTCACAAGACTCGCTTCAAACACGTACACCAGACACACACACACACACACACACACACACACACACACACACATATATATATATATATATATATACACATACACACCCTGCTGCTGATGGACAGCTTGAAGGCATACTCAGCAGTCTGTGACTCAGTTAGACTCCCCGCCACGCCACTTTCTTCTTTCAGTGCCAATGCTTTATCCCCTCACTGACTTCATGAATATGCAATGGTTGAACACTACAATGCTTTTTCAAGATTCTTGACTTGGAAAGAGTGAGGATTGACACTTAGGTTGCGGACAATGCAGGCCATTCCGTGTCCAGGGCAGCAATACTGACATGATGCAATAGGCTGTGTGCCCGGTATATTAACCAGTGATATTAGTAATTTAAACTTCATTCAAATTCTGTAGGGATTAAGCCATTTAACAGTGGGTGCCTTAATCAGATAAAATATATTATTCAGAAAGTTATCTAAATGATTTGGTAACCACTAGAAAAGTCATATATAAGTTACGAGAGTGGGGAATTGAAGGCCCACATACAGGCATTGGTAGCATAAGAGGTGCATTTAAAAACCTAAATGTTAAATAACTTTTTTTTATTAGTTTAAACATCCCTAGATTTGTTTTAACAGAACAAAATTGTCTTACTGTTTAAATAAAATGCATGTTTAAACAGTTGTAGTGCTAGAAAATGAACTTCCAGTTAGGAAATATCATAGGATATACTTGATTCCTCTTTAAGGGCCTTTCAGTTGAAGAACCAGGCAACACACACTAACTTTATTACATCCCAGAATAGAAATAGGCTTTCCAGTAGAACTGTACATGCATTGTGTTGTTTTTATACATCATGGAGAAAACTGATTAAGGGCATCTTCTTGTCATACTAATCAAAGTTTGATCCCTTGAGATCTGTATCAGACACAGAGGGGTGGAAGTTTCAAGAATGTTCCAATCTGCAGGTCTTCACCTGCAGGACTGCTCTGCTCAGCATCAGCCTTTTTCAGCCTTTAAGGGATTACAGTGATGTCATTGGCAAGGTCTCACCCCTATTGGCAGTCATCCTGCTACAGGTCACCATTATGTCCGAGCAGTGCAGCTTTTTGCATGTGCGATAATTTAAAAGCTGACTTTGATGATAATAGCACTAATAATGGTTTGACAGTGACGGATGGGTGCAGGCAGTTCGGAGGCCTGTGAAGTGACCCCCAACCCAATCACAGCACTTCCAGGTTAAATGTGACCCCAGGCAGCCTGAAAAAGAGGTCCTTTGCAGAATCTGCAGAGGTGCAGTGGATGAAGAGAAAGAGAGAGAGACAGAGAGAGAGAGAATAGGGAAAAAGAGGCTAAGAGCCTCTTAGCAATAAGGAAACTAAAAATGGTTCTTTGCTACGATGCCATAGAAGAACAACTTTGGTTTCCTAAACAGCCTGCATTCAGGGAAAAAGTAATGCATATTTAATTGTATTTTTTTTAACTCCCTCAGTGTCACATCAAGCTATTTCCTTTGAGACATCACTCTAAAGAATTCCTTCTGGCACCTTTATTTTCTATACACACAATACATATATACAGTCCTCAAGAAATATGGGGTCCCAACATCTCACAACTTTTTTTTCAGTAGAGGTGCCATGGCTGTAGCATCCCTACTGTTGCATTTAACATCCTGTCTAGATTCTTTGCCAAATCCTTGCAGTTTCACTGTGCAAACCTCTTGATCAGCCCGGGCGCCTCCCTCGGCCGTGGTGGGAATGCTTAGCCAGGCCATGTGTTAGACATTAAATGCAATCAGTGAGTGCGTTTTTTGTGAGCATGCCAAGAGATTGAGAGGAAGGCAGATCCAGGTTGATGAATAGCAGAGCCACTCTCATGCCTGTCTGCTTACTGGGAGCCTGGATAATCAAACCTCAGCCTGTTTTCTTTATTTACCCCACACGTCAATGTGGAGGATTTATCGTTATTGTGCAGCAACTCTTGATTAGCAAGAGGACGTGGCCAGCTAAGTGCAAAACATCCACAGGCGCTTCTCATCCGCGAACAAGGTTTGTTGTTAGTCGTGATGAGCAGGAATGAGCAATTTCATGGGAAAAAGATGCATTCAGTGAAACTGTTTTGAAACCCAAGACATAAGAGGGACAAAGTGTCTTTTGGGGCCAGGAATGAGTACATTTTGCAAAATCCAAAAATGAGCGATGAGGGCTTCTAGTTTAGCTCCCAAACAACTGACATCTGATTAGTGTGTCACTGAAACATAAATAAAGTACGTAAACATTAAGAGATTGTGCCAGACTGAGAGAGTATGCCAGGGATTGCTTTGATTATACCAGGATTTAAAGTGACGCAAGAAACAACTGTTAAAATACATTGTGTCAAATCAAATAAGCACCTTCAAAAAACTCTTCTGATGTACTCATGGCTTCATTTTTGACACACATTGCTCTACTGCACTCTGCCAAAGGCATTTGGTGCAATAAGGAAAATCAGCATAGTGATCTTCCCTCCTCATCGACATTAAGAGTAAGCTATTCTCTGCCATTGCTGCACTCTCACATTGATCCTCCTCTATCACCCTTAATCACCACTACAGCCTCGCTACTAAAGAAGTGCCAAGTAACACGTTACCTGTCAGATCCACTGAGGTAAAAATTAATGGAATCCTAAGGGTAAAGTTTGGACAGTGAGGAGTGTGAGTGGGCTGAGCATCGAGCCCTGGGGCACCCCTGCAAGTCATAACTCAGAGCTTAAGAGCAGCAACCCGCCCAAGGAAGCACCATCTGCCAATTGATTTAGTGTCATCTCAGGTCTCACCTCCTCCATATGATTATGTGCCTTATTAAGTGATTTGCTGAGCATGACAGATTTAGTTTATTAGCTACTTTCCATTGCTGCTTTTGATTCTTGCTCTTGCTCTTGAGGACATTTGTTTGAACTGGCTGTTGGTGCTCTGTGTCCTTCAGTTTGTGACTCATACTACCTTGCCTGAGGCATGTCCATACTGTCCTTTGCCAAACTCGATACTGACTGCTGTTACTGTAATATTGAAAAAAATTGTAAACCTATACATTTCTCTGAATTATGACTGTGTATGAGGTAGGAAAGTACATAGTTTACAGTGAAAACGCCACCACAGAATGAGGATGTGCCCTATGGAGAGAACAGTGATTTAATTTGCAGGACACAGGTTATGCATACATATACAGGATCCAGATTTATTTGTCTCATTTTTGTTAGAGTGTGCTGTGTGTGTGCAGCTAAGAAAGAATTGTATAGTGTAATAATATGCATTAGCCAAGTCCAACAAGTTAAGCAAGAGATTTACTCTTCAAAGCTAGCATTAAGGAAGAGATGATTTATTAAATGTTTTAGACATTGAATTATCAGAAACCACTGAGGAAAATCCTTTTATCTTCTATGTTGGAACGATTCTTAGAGGAAGGAGATGAATGTAGAGTACTATTTTGGTACAATTGAAGTCAGTTGCCTGAAATAGCTGGAAATTACATTATAGATATGAATAAATTAATTCACTTATATGTTCAATAATGTGTGAATACCTGTATACTGTAAAAGGCAATGTACAACATGGTTATGAAGGTCCAGGACTATACCTTATACATTTCCATAACTAATTTATACATAAAAAATATTCATTTATACAAAGAAAAATAAAATAAAGAGGAAAGAGATACTGAGTCAATTTAAAAGAATTTAACTGCACAGTTATGCACCACCTCAGTGACAACATTTATACCATGAAAGATACAAGGGATCTGAGAAAATTATTTAAGACTCTTAACTGGGCAGTAAGAACTTCTTTGTTCAACAAATACCAACATTACTAGAGTTTCTTTCCAAAATACTATTTATCCATTTGTAACCATTTTAGATATGACGGCAAATCAAGTCCTTATTTTTCTAAAAATGGAAGTGATCATAATACAGCAATGATTTTCCATGTATGTTTAATTTATTCCCAGTCATTTATACTATGGGAAAAACTAGGAAAGTAGTGTATAATGTGCTTTGGAAAGAAAGCCTTAAAATACAAATGAAATTAAAAAAATCAACACAATGTGTTTCCAACACTCGCCTCAAGGAAGCCAAGTATGAATTGTTATTATCCAATGTCTAGTAGATCTAATCAATTCTTCATTAAATGAAATCAGGCATGCAGGTGATGGAATTCAACAAGTTTGAAACAACTGTCCTATAAAGGTTTGAATCAGCTATCATAGATAAAATGCGATTTCTTTATTGTATGTGTGAATGTATAGCATTGCATGTAATGTGTGTATTTTGTTAGATGGGAAAATATCGGCTGTAAGGTTTAGAGGTCAGAACTCTGACCCTTGTGTCAGGGGAGTTGAGAAATATTTGACAATGTGGCATTATGCTCGGTGCAAGTCTTGTTTCTGTTTGTGTCTGTGTCTGTGTGTGTGTGTGTGTGTGAATCTCATTTTATGACTGCCATCGGAGATTAGAATCTGTTCTGACATAGATATTTCCCCTATGCATTGCACTATTGAGTGTCACTCTGTGGCCTTTTCACTAAATGCTTACTCACCAGGAGCTGACTGCACAGGCCAACAACAGAGGCAACCGGTGGCCCTGAATGGCCTTCTGCTGACTAGACTCCAGCAGCCAATGAATGGAGCTGTCACTGCTGTCAGTCTTACTTTCTGGACCACAATCGCCGTATCACACCCACGCATGCCATCCTGTCTGCCTCAATTACAAGCCAAAAGGGACAGCTCCAGGCACAAGCACCGCCCCCGTGTGACAAGGCTGGAACAACCAATCAAAACATTCTCCACCCAGAGAGAGAGACAGAGAGAGAGGGAGAGAGAAAGAGAGAGAGAGAGAGAGCGAGAGCGATCAGTTTAATACATTCAGTTTGCTTTATACACCATTTAAACAAAAAATTGTTAAATCCCATGTATAAACACAAACCGATTTTCACAAACACATTTTCTACATTGTTTGAGGCCCTAAATATCAGAAACAAGTAATGCAGAAACAGGAAAGTGGACCTTCATATTCACATTTATATTTTGAAAGCGTAGATTTATTTAGGGTGAAATTATGCTGTGTTAAAAAAACATATTTTGATTGTATTGTATTGATTGTATTGGATAAATTGCATACTTCATTTTAATACAATTATTTATATGTACTTTTTTAAAATAATGTCACTGTGTTGAGAGAAGCAATGCCTGGTAGGGTGAAAGTAGAACCTGTATGTAAAGAGAAGGCCTTTGTACTTATCTGTGCTGATACTCGCACGCCCTCTAGTGGCTGTAGTGCGTGTGGATGCAGTGCAGGAGTCACGAGAACGAAGCAAATGAGGCTGATTATTTGATTTCTTGGTTTAAGCCTAGTCTAAGACTAAATCACAATGCCAGTGGTGGATCATCAAATTCATAGGTTTAATCTGTGAATTTCTCTTTTATTTGTGGTGCAACACATTTGTCGTTTTCGTACTCTTATTCTTATTGTATAATACAAATTGCTTTAAAATGTGAGCTTAAACTGTAATAAAAAGGCAAAAATATCATATGCTGTGTTGGTACCAGTCTAATGTTACAATGTGATTTCAGTGTGAACTATAGGTCCATTTAGAGAAAAGGTATATACTTTACTGTAAATTTGCAAATTAAAAGTTAAAAATATGTACATTCTTGGACTAAAATAATGCACAATACTACTACTAATAACAGTAAATAAAACTAAATGAACATAGATACTAAAATCGTATTAATAAGGCTTAGGCTTAGTAATACTTCTGTTCTGCTTCAATTTCTTAAAAATAGTAATAACATAAACAACACTATTACTACTACTTTGCTAATCCCGATAATAATAATAATAATAATAATAATAATAATAATAATAATAATAACAACAACAACAACAACAACAACAACAACAACAACAACAACAACAACATTCTTCTTATTATTATTATTTATGTTATTATTGTTGTCCTCATTATCTTCATTATTATAGTTATTGTTATTCTTATTATTATTATTATTATTTATATATAATGTCGTGTTTGCTGTTATTATATAATACAAAACTATTATTAATAACTTGTACTCATTTCCTAATAATTTTTGGTGTAATGTTTAAGAACCATTATTGACTCTAAGCATCCCAGGCGTTCGTCAGTTTTCAGTTTTGAGGTTTTCTTGCTTATTTTTTCCACGCTCGTGAAAGACAGATGGGTTAAACTGTTACGTTTTTTGATGGAAACATCAGCCCGAACACTCTGGAACCCATCAGAGCGAATCAGACCTTCGGTTTGTGCCCCTCACTTGCGCGCTTTTTCGGAGCTCGTGAGCTGCAGAGCGCTAGAATCATTCATTTTCTCCCTCCCAAAAAAAAACCAACTCGAGTAGATTCTCTTTCTGCTGATTGCTTTCCTGCGTTCTGTGAAAACTCCGACTCTCCAAACCAGGCGCGTATATTTTCAGGGGACCTGTCGCCATGTTTACCCTTGGCCAGGATAAATCATCCCTCTCTCCCTCTCTCTCCTCCTCTCCGCCGGGCCGTGCCGGACCGAGCCCCCTGCCCACCGCCGCGCGAGGTTTATTTGTTTAGGAGCGGCATCATCTATTTCCCCGCGCGCTCTGTCTGGGCAGATGGCGCGGGCCCGCGTGTTTATTTGAATGAGGGGCCGCGTGGCACGCGAGGGTGAGAGAGCGGCCCTGGCACCCGGCTTGACGAGAAGCAGGAGAGAGAGAGAGAGCGAGGGAAGAGGGTGCGTCTGCCTTTACGGATGGAATCTTTTAATGAAATATCCAGTTCAGGTCCAAAAAACTAAATTTAATGTGATTTCCACGCACGTCATGGCAGTATCATTACTCTTTTCCACACACACACACACACACACACACACACAAACACACACACACACACACACACACACACACAAACACACACACACAC
>JBBPDC010000028.1:8211344-8223870 GCA_037974485.1 Hemigrammopetersius urotaenia
CATACATACACACACACACACACACACACACACACACACACAAAAGACCCCCGCTGACTTTGCCGCATACTTCTTTCCATTTTTGTGAGCAAAGAACACCTTTAGTCATTTTTTTTCAGTCAGCTGCCCCACTGTGAACCCACTGTCTGGTTCACAGCAGCATAGGCACAGAACTCAATAGACCATGTCTTTATTTACACAAAAGAATGTTGTATACAGCTTATGAAGGTTAAATCTGAGACCAGTCGAGCTTTAAGCCGTTGCAATATTGTTATTGTCTTTCTGCCGCTGACCCACTAGCCCCTGACCAGCCAACTCTGTTCTGAATTACACTGGGAAATGCCCATTTGAATCTAATTATAGTAGCAAAACGGGACAGATAACCAGTTGCTTTCATTAAGTCCTTTCCAGACAAGAGTAAGGTTACATTTATATATAGACAGTAACTGTCTGTCTTTCAAGTGTGTTACTGATCCTGTAGAGAGGTAATAACAATAAGCAGAACTTGATTATGCAAGGCCAATGCAATTAATATGTCAGAATATCAAAACACTACTTTAACCATACGCTCTGCTTCTGTATTACATAATCTGTACTTGGGTTATATTGCCATTTTCAAAGGCTGTGCAAAACATGCTGTTGTCATTTCCACTACTATTGTTAAGTAACCTAAAGTCAAATATAAAAGTGATTTTTTGCCACTTATCTGCTGCCTTGTGTGTTGTAGTACCTTGTCAGAATGTATGTGATGTAATTTTGAATGTGCTATTAAAATGCTAAATTGCTGTACAGTTGACAGCTCATGTAATTTTATGCCCCTAGGAAGAAGATGAATTGTCCTTCTGGCAACAAGAACCCAACCATAACATCCACCAGCAGATGCTGCCCCAGGACCATTACCAACATCTGCTTAATGAAGATGATGACAATGAATTCAATGTGGATGGCTGGAGGAATGCAAACCCATTTCATAATCAGATGGGCAGCATACTTGGGGAAGATGTCCAGGTATTAAAATAGTTTGCACGTGCCGTGACAGACTGTAATGAATATCCCTGATGGATATTCACGTAAAAGCTTGACAAGGTGCTTGTGCGGAAGTACAGTTTGGGTGGACAGGTTCACTCAAAAGAAAAATGAGCTGTCTTGACAGGACAGTGAAACTTCCCAGTCACAGTCAGCTAAACTTTTGGCAGGCTTATGTTTCAGATGACAAGAACCACCCTGTTTTCCAGTACAGGCACGTTCAATGGGCTGCAGCACTTGCTGTGTTCTGTTTCACATTTCAGCTTTATTAAATCTGTGTAATATCTGAGTTTTTAAACCAAATATTTGTTGCCTTAAACAAATATCCTATTAGCAAATAATTAAACAGCAGAAAAGTGTAGAAAAGTGTTCATATGCCATTTTAGTAAACGAGTATCATTTCTGTTAAAATATTCTTATAACTTCAGTTTTTGCAACTCTCTTTGCCATCTAGACACATCTGCAGGACTCCAAATGCTGTCTTTCTACATTCCAATGATGTTTTCTTTATACTTTGCAGGTTGCAGGTCAAGTTGCCCCATTGTCCATTGATGAATGTCTGCAACTACTGGAGGCTAACATGCCCCTAGGAGATCAGCAACATGTAAGTTGCCCATGTAGTTCTAATGGAAAATGTTCAGCTATTCTGACCAATTAATTGTAAGTTGTGATTTGGTTAATCCTTTTTAGTTATCTGCTAATGAGTGTGTCGGGTTATTTTACCTCTGTATCTTCTCAGCAGGACGATACTGATGTGGAGAAAGTGGAAGAAGACCCATTGGAACACCACAGGTCTCTTCTCTCACCACTGCTCCCTCAACAGGAGCCCTTGCTAGACCTAGAACAGCAATGGCAAGATGTATTGGCTCTCATGGATCCACAGGTAATCACAGCAGTGTTCCTCCTTTGCCGAATCTACTTGTTTTCATCCTGTTTTGAATTCCCAAGAGGGTTGTCTTGCTTCTAGTATGGACAAAATAATTTTAGGAAACAGCACCGCATCGTTTAGTTACATAACCTGCAGGTCACTATTAGTTCATTTTCAGTTAAGTCCTGGATAAAGTCCTGCTAAATTAAACCTTTTCACTTTCCCTATACACCTCTTTAAATAACCTAATGAAGTATACTACAGCAGGGGCAACATTGAATGTGGCTTTGCAGCACAAAAAAAACTAATGTGCTTGGAATTGGAACCCTTTTCATGGCTTAACTTCATGTTTCTGCAGGACATGGATGTAGATGACTCTGCACTCAATGTCAATGTTAGTGGAAGCGCAAGGGAAACTGGATACATGGAGAATGCCACCCAAAATGATACTAGCCTTCAGCAAACTGACTTACAAAGCAACAGTCTGATCTTATCTGCAAACAGAAGCACCAGCAAAGAAGACAGTTATCAATCCGAACAGAACCAGACTGTTTCAAACTCCTCCCTCAACATAGATTTTAATCTGAATGACACAGAAATCATAGATTTCCTTCTCTCTGCCGGACCAGACAGCTCAGGTTACAACAATCGTAATTCATCTAGTTCCTCTATGGTGGAGCAAGACCTGCCAAGCCTTTTTGGTCCTCTCCTAGAAGAAGCCATGTTTGAAGAGATCAGTCTGCTGGATCTAGCTTTGGAGGAAGGATTGAGCCAGTCCCAGGTTTCCCAAAGTGAGGAACAGGACCCGACAGACTCCGACTCTGGGCTGTCCCTGGATTTCAGTCAAAGTCCGGCTTCCCCAAGTGGGTCTGAATCCTCATGTTCTTCTTCATCCTCCTCTTGCTCTTCATCGTCCATATCATCCACAGAGTTAACTCCTGAGGAGGGGGCTGCAGGATACACCCACATGAAAGAGGAACTCACAGATGAAGATGATGATGAAGAGGAGGGTGCTGTTGGAGGTTATTGTGAAGAACAGAATAAGATGTGCCGTTTTAATTACATGCAGGGCAGTCGTTTCCGCAATTTACCCTGGCTTGAGCACATTGGCCATGACCACACCTACAATCAGCCTCAATGCATCAGCCAAAGGAAGTCTCCAAAGCAGCATCCAGATGAGCTTCTAGAGCATGACATTGAGGACCATGTTTCCAGCAGGGATGAGAATCAAGCACACGCCATGAAGATTCCATTTTCCAATGACTGTATAATTAACTTGCCTGTGGAGGATTTTAACAAGCTACTTTCCAAGCACCGTCTAAGTGAGGCTCAGCTCACGCTTATCAGAGACATTCGCCGCAGAGGCAAAAACAAGATGGCAGCACAAAACTGTCGGCAGCGGAAGCTCGATGTCTTACTGGGCCTGGAACACAGTGTTGATGGCCTGCGCCGTCAACACACCAGACTACTCAGAGAAAAGTCTGAAATCTCACGCTCAGTCAGAGAGATGAAGCAACGCCTCAATGACCTCTACCAAGAGGTGTACGGTCTACTCAGGGAGGAGCAAGGAATGCTCTGCACGCCCAATGACTTTGTCTTGCAACAGGGCAACAATAATCACACATTATCTGCTCGCTACAGTTCAGGGTCCAGACGGAAGTCTGGCAGGAGGCAGAAAGAGAAGAAGTGAGGTGGATGGATAATATTAGTTTCATTTCTGCAGGCCAGGCAATATCGTTTCCAAACGCTAATGAAGAAAACAGGGAAAATGTTCTCCCTTTTGTTGCCGAGTCTGCTTACTTCTGAGGTTTGCTGTAATTCAGTGAAGGGAAAACACCCAAGACAGTTACGTCAAACGATGGAAAACGTGTGATAAGTAAGACTCACATCGCTTTTAACTGCTGTGCAGTTTTTAAATAAGGCTGTTTGCAGAGATAAAAAAAAAGGAACAGTGCCACACTTTATTAAGGAATTGGTTGCAGTGTTGACATTAAACAGAAGCCAAAGATGAGAAAAGTCTCCGAAGTGGAATAGGAGTGGAAGCAAAGGCTTCAAGTATAAAATGAGGTGCTTTTTATTAAAAAAAAGTTGAAAAATCAGTACACTACTGTCTTTGAGTGGAAAAAAAAAAACATTCACAGGAGACAGACCTAAGGCCATGAAACCTGATTGTTGTGCAAGACCTTCAAAATACACTACACTTTTAACCTGTATAATACCATTTGTGGTTGATGGTCCATATATGTGTTAAAATCCATTCGATGTATGGAGCTGATTCTGCTGACCATAAACATCTTCTTTATTCTCTTACAGCAATACAAGTTGACCTATATGGCATATAACTTAACTGTAGGTTTAATGACAACCTAACCGTTAGATCAAATTTAGGGAATCCCCTCAGACGAACATTCATGTCCTTTTTAAGAAAAATGATACTTGACAAAATTATTTTGTTCATTCATTCAGCAGATAACAATCATATCGGTCAGCAATGCACAACGGGAGTGTGTAATATTTGCCTGTATTACGTCAATGATAGAAGTATCAGAACGTATTTGTAGATTGATTAAGGCATCAGTCACAAAATATTCACATCAGCTCCTTGCTGTAAAAAACTAAGATCACTTAAATGTGTTATCTATCGCACCTTTACGATTTTTAAAAAAATATTGGCATAGTTATCAGGGAAACTGGGAAATGGACTGTACTGATGCTTTTCTTTCTACTTTCCCTGATAGTCTTTAAGAAGCAGTTTGTGATTTCTTCTCACATATGTGTTCACTTTTATAATGCAACATTTTCATTCTTGAATATGAATTCTTGGTGACAAGCTGGGATTGTTTCCATTGTCTAAATAAATATATTTATTGTCTTACACCTGTTTGTTGGTTGTTAATATGTTGTTTGGCTCGATGTCCTAATATGCTTTCAGAATGACAAGTGAAATCAAATGGCCACCCTCAAGAGCACAGGTCATGGTGCAACAGTCAATTAATCTTCCAGCACTACAAACAAACATCTGCCAGAGTTCTATTTCAGATAGTATTTTAGCCTAGTTTAGCTCTACTATCTCCTGTAGTGGGTAGGATACTTGCCTCTGGACCAATAGATCATGGGTTTGAATCGTACCTTCAGCATACCACCACTGGCTTCCTGAGTAAGACCCTTAACCCCAAGACGCTCTGGAGAGACTATCCCCTGTAGTTTGGGGATAGAGGCTGCTTTAGAGAAAAAAAAACATCTACTAAATTCTGTAAATGTAAACCTTTACTCTGAAAGCCAGAGTACACAGACTTAATATTTGCGGTTGTCCTGCAAGGCAAAACCAGTTGAACCAGCTATTAAACCAATGAGCATGAATGGCAGACCAACCAAATCTTTTGTTTGCTCTTATTTGTCCAGTCTACCGTGGCCTTGAATCAATCAATATGCCAACTTGTGTAATTAGAATGACTGGGAGAATTTCATATTAAAAATCCTAATAACAGCTAGTAATCTGAAATAAAACCTGATCATTTCAAGGAAGTAGACTGTATTGGTATCAACATGTGAGGCAAACTGATTTATTTTTTTAACCTCAGCTAGAAACGCATTTCCTCATTAGTCCACTGGGTTGTTTTTTTTTTTCAAAGCTCTGGCATGCACAGCATCTACCATCATAGAAAACTAGCCAGACTACTTCTCTTTATTTCTCATAGTAGGGACTAAAGAGATCTTGCTACCACAATATAACGAACAGACATCATTTTTAATAAAAACACAATTTATTTAAAAAAAGGAAAAGAGAAAGAGAAATAGATTTATTCAAAAACAGTGACAACATGCTTCACAAAGATAGCGTCTAAAAGAGGGAAGAGACAGACAGGTAACAGTGGCATGTAACTGAATGAAAGCACACAAAACTGGAGCTCCTCAAAAGCAGACAAACAGAAGAGACAGCGCACCTCTATAAATATAGGTCTCAAACAGGCCAGGTGACTCAACTCACCAACTTGGTGTTTAAAAGTAGAAGGATATGTTGCTGGCATTCTGTTTCTTCTAAAACCAACGTTTCATGAAGTTGATTCATTGGTAGGTTTTTACAGAATCTGATGCTTTATACAATGATTCATGTCACCATTTAACAGAAAAGCTTTGAAGCATTATTTAGTTACTCGGTCCATTTCTGAAAACAGTGCTGTGAATTGTGCAGTACATTCCACTTAATCGCTGAAGACAACAGGAGCATGTTGTCTCACAGGGTGGAAACATGCATTCTCCAACAGAACTGGTGTCCTGATATGAAACTATTCACTGTGTCTCACCTATTGAAAAGTAAAATGGCCAGGTGCAAAAGTCTCTGTTGCCCACTACACGAAAAGAAAGCAACACAATACGATTATGGGAAAAGTAGTTTCCAAAGTTGAGGCAGAGGTTATGGGAACAGAATACTGAATCCTAAAAACTTTTTATATGTAAGGATGAATATCCACTAGATGCTCATATGACTGGCGGTCTTTGAACTTCGAAATGCAGCTAAAAGACGACAAAAAACATTTTAAGAGCCTCTAAAATTACAGGAGAGTGTCTGGAACAGCATCTTCATAGAAACTGACTACACAGATATCTACACTACTCTCAGTATGAGGCTACTTCCTAAGGGAAGCTTCTTAGCTGAGACATGGGAATTTTCACGCTGACAAAAATGAATGTTGAAGTAACCCAAAAATGTGTATCTGTTTGCTTCCTACACGGAAATGAGACAACTGAACACAACCCCCATCACTTTAAGCTAGGGAAAAGTTTCTCAAACATGCAACCTTAGTTGGAATGTCTACAGGTAATAGCCTCTGGCTGATTACACAGGTATCTGGTGCTATAAGTGTATCAAAGGCTTTAAACTCTCTTTAAATGACGACTCACCTCACGCCATAAAATCGTACTTGTTCTGAGCTACCCTTTCTTCAAAACACCAATACAAACTGAACATTTAAAGGCAGAAATAAACATGAAGTGACGAGAAGAAATTCCCATGGAAAAAAATATACATAACTCTATGCATGAACATTAAGGAATAGTGGCTTTGTCAGTAATGCAGATAATGTCAGCAATAGATTAAATAACAAAAACAAGCAAACAAGAAAAACATCTGAAGCAGCTTATTCGAACAGCAAAAAAAAAAATCTAGTGGAAGCTTGGCAGACTACATTTCCCATAATCCAAAAGAAAACAAAAAGAGAAAAGCTTGATTATTATACAAACACCTATTCCACCCCCACCCCCCAAGGACTTCATAACTCTGCAAACTCTGCTGATGACTGCACCTCTACGTGTGGGTTTTACAGTATCAAGTGTCCAAGTTTTATGGCAATACAGTTAAAAAGAAAAGAGCAAACAAGTTCCTGCTCCCTCATCTCCACACATCTTGATATAAATGCCACGTTGTCGTCCCCAAGCCCACCCCAATCCCTCTGACCTGCAACATCACATCTTCTGTTGGTTAGTTTTTGTCATCTTTTTTCTCCTCTTCCTCAGTGGGGTATGAGTGCCATGTGAGCCGTTCTTCATAAAAAGAAATGACAACTTGTGGGCACTTCACGTTAGCCTCTTTCGCTGGCACAAGGTCTGCCTCGTCTGAATTTTTCCTGCAGGGCATCGGTACAGAGACAGAAAGCAAGTTTCAAGCGGTTCATTTTCATCAAATTACATGAGCCAAATCCTTGACTGAACAGATCTTTTGGGAGCAGAGAGCACAGTCTCAGCAAAGAGCACACATGACTTACTGACTTGCTGATTCCACAAGTGGAATTATGAGTGCTCCTGCCTGTTCGCTGAACTCCCTTTATGAACCTCACAGTGTGTTAATTACTACAGAGGTTGATAAAAAGTGGAATACACTTTCACTCACCACTTCATAAGGAACATCAGCTCTCCACTGGAATCTGTGGCTCCAATAATGCGTTCGGGGTCCAAACCACGGGCAAAACCCCTGGGCTTCTCCTGCTACAGGAAATTGAGAGGAGGAACTGCACTTTGAATTTGGGCTTCCATCTGTTAAGCGTCAACTAAGCACTTTAATTGTAATTGAAGTGCAACCTCTCTTAAATAAAGACTACACTGTTCTAATAAAATCTCAGTGAGTGGTCCTCATCCAGCAGAACATCAGAAAATATGGATGATTTATTTCACCAATAAAGATATTTACCTGATGTAGATTAATCTTATTAAATATTTTTATTTTTCCAAGGGGAAGCATTGGGCAAAGCCATAAAGTCTTACCTCATCTTTTCTCTTTTTAGGTCTGTCATCACCCCCAGCCTCATTGTCCGACTCGCCTGCTTTCCTCTTGCCGTCTTTTTTATCACCCTCTCCAGCCTTTTTTTGTGAATTTAGGAACTCCGCTATCAGGTCAGGACAGTCAAGGTTATCTTCGGGCTCCCACGTGTTGTCGTCGCTGATCAGAACATAAATTTGCCATTTAGATTCAGTCGGTAAAGCAGGCCACAGAAAATAGCTGACGTCTCAGAAGGGTTTAGAAACTTCAGGTACAGATGTATAATGTTTGCATTATTATTTTTGCCACCAGGTTATACATTTTTTACGAGAAATCAGAATCTGAAGTACAGATTCTGGGACTAGAATCACGTTTTTAGCTCTTGAAAACTGGTGTTTTACAAATGTATGGTTCGTGAAACACAAGTTATATTAGGCAATGTTGCCTATCCTTATTCTGCTGCAAAGAAAATACAAAAACACTGAATCTACTGGACTCACATTGAGAAGCCCTTCCATTTCAGCAAGTACTCAGTCCTGCCCTTCACCACCCGCCGGTCCAGAACTTTCTCCACCACATATTCCTCCTCCTCCTCCTCCACCACTTCCTCCACCTTCTTCTTGTTTTGTTTCTTCCCTCCAGTGGCCACCACTTTGACGTCTGTTGGGGGGGGTGCTAGGGCAAAAGCAGAAAAGCGAGGGTCAAGGAGTTATTTTTGAGTATAAACTGCTGAAACATGTGAATAAGCACAGAGGAATCACACACACCAGTGATCTCTGGTGCATTTCACTGAATTTATTTAATGTTCCATTTTCTGCAGTGCATTCATCTATGACAGATTCACCTATGCTTAATTTCATGTCATGCACACAGACCCTAACAAAGCAGAAGTATCTGTAATTGATAGATTTATTGTGGGCAACATGGGCACACAGCCAGGCTGTGGCTGGGTTGTAGGGGATAGTTATTTCACTCAATGACATGCAAATCATTTAAAAACTTTTATGTAACGTTTTTTTTTAGGTGGATATTTTGTCTCTTCATAAAAATTAAACTAACCCACTGTAACAGCAGATCATAAAGCATTCAGAAAACAAAAAAGTGTCATTTAAAGTTTGTTTCGTACTAGTTCCATTAGACCTGTAGCTGCAGTGCAGAACTAATGAGGTTAAACTTTGGCCGATACATTACAAATACATTCCGGATAAAAAGAGGAAAATGACACTTTTTATTTAAACTATTCCTTTAAACACAGCGATTATTAATAAGTCACTGACTGTTTAATTATCCATCCCAGTAAACTCTTTGAACTACACAGAGACAATGGTCAGAGGGCCTTTAAATTAAACTTTAAATGAAATTACAGCAGAGATGCCTGGATTGTGAACACTAATACACATGAGGCTCTTCAGCTAATTATGTGAGTCAGCAAGACTTCTTACTAAAGCAATCAAGTCACAGCCAACACTTTTTCATTAAGTACACAGAGCATATTGCTGTTCAGTTTAAATACAGGCAACTTAAGTCTCTGCACCATCAAAACATCAAGTCCATCTAAATGCTTATTTTTTTGTTATGATGAAGATATGGCATAAGAACAGCAGGTCTATTTTTACGTGGAACGCCATCATATGACAAACATGATCTGAATTTGGCAAGCAGTGACTGTTGGGAAATATCAGCTAAGAAAAACTCCCACTAAATTCATTCCAGAATAGAAAATAAAACTAACCTAACCCCAGCAAAGAGAGACTAGAAGATGGACTAATCAAAGATTTTCCTTTCTGCATCTGAAATCTACTGAGAACCAGGTCTGCAATAAATGTTGAATGATAAACAATTGCTATAGCTTTTGATAGATGGATTGATTTTGACACAGGTTTGATTGACATTGACAGACAGACAGTTAGGCTAGCTCAAATACTGGTAAATTATATTATAGTCTGCACAGTCCTTGGAATTTCTTCTTTAAACCTTGTAAACATAAGCTACCTGCTAACACACTGTCTGGTTCCTTTTCCTCAACCTATCAAGTTGGCCTACAGCATGATCACAGCATGGAAATTATAAAACAAAACAAAACACAAAGAAACCATGATACAGAAAAAGGAAGCCGTTAACCAGTTGTCGATGCTGTGTCCAGTAAAGAGCATGAGCAGAGCAAGAGATGCAAATAATTATCAATGTCCTGTTTTTACACCAAAACTAGGATGTTATGATTTATAACTAATCTGCCTATACCAGTGCAGCTGACATTTTACATTATACAGTGCCTGATCACCCCAACCCAAAAACATATAGCATTGAAAGAGAGCACAGTGAATAAAAGGTAAGCATAATAGAAAGTTATGAGACACCTGAGGGGACACCGGCGGTGTCTGCTGGTTCGCTCATGCTGGTCGAGTAGATTCTGTGGAACCTTCAGGTTCCTTGTCAACGTCAAAAGAGCTGAACAGAGTGAAAGTGTAGATTAGGGGGGGTAGGGAGGGGAAGGATCGGGGTTCATAAATCAAGGGACATCAAGGATGAGGCTGGAAAAACATTGCATGGCATCATTATTACTATCATGAGCACAGAGTGCTGCTAATTTTCTATAGCACAGTCTAACGGCTAACTCCAGACCATGTGACATCACAACTATGGTGAAGAATGGGGCTTTTAACTTTAAATAAATATCTAACATTTAATGAACATTTTAACTTGAATACTGCAAAAAACCCTGCACTGCCATGCCAGACTGAAATGCCTATTAAATTCATCAATGTGTAACATACAATAAAACAAAGGAGCGCAACAGTACTAGACATTTCTGAAGCAATCAAATATAAAAACAAAAAAGTTATATTCATGTAAAATGTTATAAAATAAATTTAAAATAGTCCTAATTAGTAATAAGCAATTAGTTCCAAAATCATAGTTAACCATGAATGTAGAGGCATTTCATAAGATGTGTCAAGGCAGCATTTGCATCATTGTGCTTCATCAGCAAATATGTGCTGGTTCGTCCCTCACTGGGTTACTAGGCAAGGTTTTACGATTTTCACTTGGCTCATGGCATGCAGTTCTGCAGTCATACACAGTGTAAAGCTTGATTGATTGACAAAAAATGACTACCATCAGCTCTCATGCTACAAGTTTCCATTGCTGGAACAATCTGATGAAAAAATAGTCGTGGGATGACAAAGTGGAAAGCCCCACAGAACTGGTGTGGCCTGTGTTCTGAATGAACAATGACATGACAATGGTTACAAACATTAGGCTGCTTGATTGATGACACAAGTCCACTTAGAGCTACAAAGGTGTGAACGCTTTAGCCTGCTTTTCACAAGCAAGAATAAGCCACTTTTCCATAGTCACCTCAAAGGCATCAAGTTTATACATTAGGCTCTCTCCTTGTGACAATGGGCCTGTCCCCAGTTTGGAGTGTATGGTTACTATCAACTACAAGGAGATTAAAGGAACATCTGATACCAGATGGAGTTATGATTATTGAATTTAGAATGTTGATATGTGAATTTAAAACTGCAAGGGAAGCGTCCTTAGGAGACAGAACAGTGGTGCAGCGATTAACTAAAGTGGGAACAATTCAACCCTCTCTTCTAATTGATAAGCTCGTTTTTGCTGTTTCAAAAGGTACAGGTGTTGCACCACTATGACCAAATATTGCACCTAGAGCTCTAATCATGATTTCTTTATTTTTATTTACATTTATGGCATTTATCAGACGCTTCCATTCCATAACTGCAGGAGACTTGGGGTAAATATCCTACCACTAGGCCACCACCCCACCACTGTACTCCATAGTGCAACCAGGTCAGAACACATCTGCCTATTGGTCATGGATAATTATTCTACTGTATAGATCTGGTATTGCAGCTTGTTCTACATGAGATGTAGTAAATGACTTTACCTCAAAATGGTCATGTAGGGTTTTTTTTTTATAGCTGCAAGCATGACTCTGTCTCAGAACAAAAAATAAAAAAATAAAGGGCTCACATCACACATTCTCCTGTATATCCAGACTACGCTCCTGGGTGAGTGTGGGTGACGTGTATTGGAGAGATGTGCGTTTTTTATTTATGGTGGGAACCGCTTGTATGAATATTTAAAATGGTCTTGATAGAACCACCAATGAATATAAACAAGGATAACTTATGTATATATTAATACTACAATCATCATATCAGTGTGACTGCATGCCTTACAGGAGTATTGAAAAATATACCTGATCATTTGCGGCATTTAGCAGATGCTTTTATCCAAGCAACTTCCATTCTTTAACTACAGGAGACAGTCTCCCAAGAGCAGCTTGGGGTTAAGGGTCTTGCTCAGGAACCCAGTGGTGGTGTGCTGAAGGTAGGATTTGAACCCATGACCTC
>JBBPDC010000028.1:8223970-8248196 GCA_037974485.1 Hemigrammopetersius urotaenia
GGTTGTTTGCCCTTTCATGCGAACTGAATTTCTTTCCGTTTTCTTCACAGGCACAGCTTTTAGTAACGCAAGGATATCGGCACGTTATTGGTACGAGATCTCGCGAGATCAGATTTGTCTCGCGAGATCTCGTACCAATAAGTGCTCCTACCAATAAGTGCTTTCCTCGCCGATATATGCAACTCGGAAGGTCGTAGGATAAAAGTATTGGGACACCGCGGCAAGGTGAATGGGTCCCCTTGTCTGAAAACATCCAGAAAAAATATATTTATTGCCACAAAAAAGCAAAAAAGATTTTTTTTGGTTCTCCAAAAAAATCTGTGTGTAACTGGACCTGCGAGTCCCGATCCACGTAAACCTGGGGGATTACTGTAGTCCAACAAAAGCCAAACTTTAACCATTAAAGACACTCAATCGCTAATATTTCAGCTATTCTACTTCGAGAAAGACGAATACATGTGCACTTTAATATTTTGATACTATAATATTGCAATATGACTGATATATATTAATTAAAATATTTTAAAAATAAGTGATCAGTGTGTGCCTATCAAGAGACAATGGTCAGAAATAACTGACAAAGTCTGCAGTTACAGTGAAAGTAGTTTGTGTTGACAGCGCAAATACAAAAAAGGTTAATAAAATCTTAAGAAAACATTAATGGTGTCCATTGTTTCAAGTTAAAAGTCATTTTTTGTTTTTATTTGTTGTGCTGCCATTGCGAAAAGTTACCAGTGAAAACAGTGAAAAGTGAAACGGGTTGCAATGCATCACTGTGTGGTTGCCACTATTAATAGTAAAAGTGGGTAAAAGTCCTGCAGAAAAGATTCTGCATATGTTTACAAGAAAGACAAACTAAGAAATTAAAACTGTTGTTTCTTTTGATAAATGAAGACACTGATATACAGTCCACACACTCCTATGGCAAGTCATGTTGACTTTTAGTCCAGTTTCTTAGTACCAAAAATTAAATTCATAAATAATATAAATACTAAAGCAACTTGATGTGTAAATGCAATAATGCCAGTGTGCTATATTTTAAAATTACATTAAAATGCTTTCACACAAACAATAACAAATGCTTCCATTCTTCCATTACAATTTGGAATAGAAAGTTTCCTTCTTACATTATCGCACTTGAAGGTGTACCAAACCAATGTTTAAAGCAAGAAAATAATTCAGACAAAATTAGAATTTAAGCATGTCAACATATTCATTTTACTAGAATTTTTTCTTCATACAGGCAAAAATTGTTCCTTACAATTAAAATGAAAAGGTTACTTGAACTGAAAACTATAAATGACGCAAATAATATAAATAATACAATGTGTTGACATTATATATTCCAATTTCACAATTTTTTACAATAGCAAGCAACGTCGCTTCCGGCATGCGCGCGCACACCCTCACAGCTAGAATATTCGAACGAGAGAGAGAGAGAAAACAGAAGAGAGACAGGGATGAATATTTTCGATTTAGTATTAATTTACACTGTACAACAAAACAGAGAGCGAATGTCTGACTGACTGCTCCGTTAACACAAGCGCAAAATGAGGAGGTTTATTCTCTTTCCCTCTTCATAACGGAGTGGGCTGACCCCACTCACTACTGCTCTTCTAACCCTGACAAATCGGCTAACTACAGATAAACCACAAAACGGTACCATGAGGAATTCACTATAACAGACATATACTACACAGACAAAAGTATTGGGACGCCTGACCCTTAGACCAACAGGGACTTTAACAGCTTCCACTCTTATTGGAAGGCTTTCCAAATGATTCGAGTGTTTCTGGGGGGATTTGTGCAGCCTCCAAAAAGACCTGGCTTGCTATCTCCGTTGTAGTTCGTCCCAAAGGTGTTGGATGGGGTTGAGGTCAGGGCTCTGTGCGGGGCAGTCACGTTCTACCACACCAAACTCATCCAACCATGTCTTTATGGGCCTGGGGTACAGTCATACTGGAATAGAAATGACCTTTTCCTAAAACTGTGTCCACAAAGTTAGAAGCATGGCGTTGTCCAAACTGTCTTGGTATGCTGAAGCATTAAGATTGCCCTTCACTGGAAGTAAGGGACCTAGACCAAACCACGGAAACCATATGCGTCCCAATACTTTTGTCCACGTAGCGTACAATGAACTAGTGCTTGGTGCTAACAGGCTACACGCAGTCTGTATCTGGGTAGAGATACACGCCTGCTTCTCCATGTTGACCTGGATCGGAGCTGCTAAAGAAAACTGACATGAACCACGGACAATGGCCACAAATACTGATGTCTGTTTGTTTTTGCATCACTCAGTGGTCGCCTATTTACCGTGTGACAATAATGCATTATACACAGGCCGCTGCCATTCATTTGAAAGGTGAACACTTTCCTGTCCAAAACACCACTCAGTCTTCAACACAACAAGACCGCACTTACCTTTAAATTAGGAAAACAACGATGCAGCAACACCCCAGCGAGTGTTCAAGTCGAACGGTGCGTTCAAAATTGCGGCAAGAAGTCTGAAAAACTGGCTTTTGCTCAATGTTTTCAAGATCACAGCCCGTAACGTTAGTCTTTCAGACAAAAGGTGCAGGGAGGCTGTTCGACCCGCCAATTCTGACCACGCTACTGCATGGGATCATGGGAGTTGTAGTGTTTGCATTGCTCCCAGCATAAAATGATTTAAACAAGACTTTTTTTTCACACATTTGGAGCAATTGAATCATTAACATGTAAATTAAGGCATTCAGAGTGATTCGACGCGTGATGCTCAATTGCACAACCCCATACATAATTAGGTGACGTTTGTTTAAAGCCTTTGACATCTCTAAATGAGGCCTAAAACGTTTTAGCAGGGCCCTGCAGAGGAGCAGGCAAGGGCACACTAGTCTCCAAAATAAACTTTTTTGGCTTAATTTTCAGATTTATAGGTAATTTTACCATTATCAACATTTTATACAAAAACTCGGGAGACTGAGCCAGTAAATTTCTCTACAATGAAGCATTTTAGTTAAATCTCTCTAAAGGACTTTGTGCAAAAATAAAATAAAAAGGAAATGGTAAGCACTTCTGGTCAGTTTCTTGAAATAAATGTCAGGTTATCTATAGAATAATCTATAGGTATAATACATCTATAGGTAAAACAACATAACTCGTCATTAACTGCCACCTAGAATTTGTCATGCCTGGTTTGAAAAAAAGGCTGGGAACTTTTCAGTTGTATTTAGGCATAACTGGCCTGAGACTTACCAGCAGGAGCCTGCGCATTTCTGGGGCTGTGTTCTGGGTTTTAGAACGTAAATATATATTTTTTGTTCCTGTTAAGACGAATAACGTATCTTGTATCTGGAAAGCAGACCAGACCTCTACCATCTACACTCATTTGGGGTAAGAAATCCATCTTGTAACTTTTACTTTTGGGGATACCTCTAAACTAATACAACATTAGAAACAAATAATCATGTTTAGCATTAAATAAGTATTGAAAATTAATTCTGCTAATTAAAGTCAATAGATTTTTTTCCCTAAAGAAGTCAGCTTTCTTAGTGTTGCATGGGAGTTAAAAGCAATGGAAGTGTATGCCATCAAAAATATGTATTTTTACAAAATAATATTATTTCACAGCTCAGTTGGAAAATGACACAAGTAACCTTCTGACACAGGAAAAGGCAAAGCAGTGGAAGTGTTTTTTCAGAGAACCATTCTTTAGAAATAATCATGTTCTATATTTTGCTTCTTTTCATTTGTGTTGGTTTTAATGTTTCATAATTTGAAATGTGTGTACATTGTGTGAAAAGTTAATTATTTGCAAACAATATATTTGCTTCTTCTATTTTAAAGATGCAAGGTTTTGTTCTGACAGCAATTATTTATAACTAAGAGCTGAAAACACACAGAGCTCTATCGATGTTCTTTAGAGGTGAACACAAATTTCACACATTTCTCTAATTGTTCCTCATTAACTGTACACTGTGTGCAGAGCAGGGTAATTAAATATGTGTAGGATCCTTTGGAATCCAGCTGCTGGAATGAATACATACATGCCCACGCATCACTGACATATTTACATTACGTGAATATTTTATGGATCAATAGTTAGAATGACTTAATGTAAAGTGCAAATGTATATTATGCTTAGGGATATATTGTAGTAATTTATAATATTTTTCTTTGTTATAATACAGAAGTTTACATTTTACAGTGACAATGCATGGTAACGTACCAGCACACAATCACACGCACACACACACACACACACACACACACACACACACACACTTACATACACAGAGTATGCATCATAGAATGCTTAGTGTCTGCTCAGTATGTGCGCTAGGGACTTCTGTATGAGAAGGGAGGGGTAAAAACAATGTGTTCTGCTTCATTAGCCCCTTGTAGCCCTTTTGATGCAGAGCATCATTTCTCACACTCAGCCCAGACAATTAGCACCAACTCGAAGGTGACTTTGGGGAACTTTTAGAGCAGCTCTTCAGTCTCAGACTCTCGGCTGATTTTATCCCGGCTGGTATGTTGGTAGGCATAATGTGTGTGCGTGCCTATATATAATAAGTTTACAACACAGAATAAATAAACTACTAGAAGAGCAAAAATATATACAACTACATTGAATTTAAAGTTATTCCAAAGGAATTTATTTATGTCACACAAAAGGTAGCAGCAAGCAGCAGTTGTCAAATTGTGTAAAAATCAAAAACACAACAATCTTGGCTGAATCATCTAAATAGTTCAGGTATTATGTCCACTTTAGCAGCAACAACGCTGTAAACAAATAAAGTGCAAAACCAATACGTTTCAAATAACGTGAATTCAGAGACACGACACCGGTACAGTGTAAAACTAACCACTTCTGTATTTAAGGTGGACCGGCCGAGTTACGAGATGCCCAACTTTAGCCTCCTCGTGTTTTGAGAGATAGAGAGAGGGGGAGAGGGAAAAACAGCCAACAAAACACAAAATAGCCATTGAAAGAACGCCAAAGAGATCTTGACGGAGAGCTAAGAGTCTTCTCTGATGTTCCTTTGGGTTGTCTGCTGTAAGTTTGTTGCGTTTTTGGAAAACGATCGTCTGCTGCTTGGTGTCTCTTTCCCTGTTTGCTAGCATAAACTCCTGGTACTCTTTGCCCCGAAATCTCTGCAGTTGCTGGATTAAATTTGTTGTATTGTACTTCGGAACCATTCTTCCTCCCCTGGCTTTACATTCACTGCAAGTAGAAGTCTTGCTTTTCGGCGTTTCCAAACTAAAGTATCCCCAAACGAGCGACATTTTGTTCAAAACAACGGCTAATGTGATTCGCTCGCTCATATTGCCACAGATTCATAGTATGGTTTAAGGAGCGGTGACACATCGTGTATTACACAGCGTCGAGTTTGAGGTCCAGCACAAGCTGCGAATATAGATCGGGCCTGTCCGACCGATATCCGATGACTTACGGCTATATCGGTCTCGATACCGATATCATATCGGTAGTCAATGTTATTTTGATTTATTTATTCAGATAACATAACATTGGGTAACATTTTATGAAGGTTCTGTTCCATTGCAATTTTTGATGTTTCTTAGTCAATACCTTCAATGGTTCTAGTCATAAACTGAATTGTATGTATATTTTTCATTATAAACTTGTTATAATACTACTACTATTTTAATTGGCAACCCTATTATCTACACGTACAACACACATGCGTCATATTAATATGCAAAAAGTTATAAGTATAGCAAAAGACCCTGTCAGCCGAGCCACCAAGTTTATTATTTTCTAAAAATGACGTTTCTAACTAAACCCTTGAAGCTACATGAAAATAAACGTTACCACCGGAATCAGCGTGCCGAGATTGTATAAGAAACACTACAAAATGTAATCAAACAAATTTTTGTTGCCTGGTGTTGTCACAACTAGCTAGCGAGTTTAAGCATGACTAACTCTGTGTCTATATGCCCTCTCTTGCACCATTGCATTTTTCTAGCATAGATGTGGCCCCTAAAGTATCAAGGAAAAGGCAGATATAAGGAGTGTAGCGATAATAATAATTCAGCTTTTGTTAGTGTTGTTACGGCATTCCTTAATGTTAAAATAGAGTTAGGGTAGCAAAAGGTAGTGCACAGTGGCGGTGCAGCCTTTTTTTTTAGTATATAAAAACATGTTTTACAGACACTAAACATTCAATATTAAATTGTAGTACATGCTGGTCAATTTAGTAGGTTATGGTGTGACACCGCATAGTATATTCACTCATTCATTCTTTGTCTAAGCCACTTATCATTAACTAGGATCATGAGGAACAGGCTCCCAGGCTGCCAGTCCATCACAGTACAGACACACAGACAAACACACACTCATTCATTCAGTCAGTCATTCATTCATTCATTCATTCATTGGTTGGTTTGTTTGTGCATTGAACAGTTTTATTGTAACTGAACTGTAACCACACTTTGAACAGTAATTTTTTAAGGGGCTTTCAAATGTGGTGACAGAGTGTGAGAGCTACTTCTGTGCTCCTGTGTGTGTGTGTATGTGTGCGTGTGTATAGTTTGCTGGTAAACTGAATTTCATACTCAATTCACCTGACGTATGTGGTCCTAAGTGGTGTGTATATTAATTATTTTATAGCACCCATAAAGATGGAGTGGCAAGGGGAAAGAGGAGTGTATAAAGGAGAGGACACCTGAAGCGAGAGCCAAGGGATTAGCAGCAAGACATAAAAGAGTAAAAGGGTCTTGGGTTTACCCTGCTCTAAGTTAACTCACTCCGCTCATGAAGAACTTGATAACCTGCTGATGAATGTGGTAAGTTCCAAGAAAAAAAAAGAGTAATGGATAGGTTTCAGTATCAGTGCTGGACAAAAAGTATTGCACTCCAAATGAGAAGTCACTCAGACTTGGTTTCATTAAAAACGTTTCATTCTAAAGAAAATTACAAACTCAGGATGCTTTACACAGCAGGTGATAGAAACCAGACATCAAGTAAAGCACCCTCACAGAAAGTCATAACACTATTTATGAATATGCTGTCCGATGTCAGAGGCATTGGTTTCTGATAGTTTGTAAAATGGAAATAGGATATTTAAAAACCTACTTTTAAAAATGCATTCACAATTGAAAAGTATTATAATTTACCATAATTATTCCCTGCTTCTTCATTATCAACATTACACAAAAACATTCTGGATAGTAAATGTATATAATGGTTAGTTTTGTGTCATATCAGTCACTGATTTTGGTTGTACAATGTACTATCTGTACTATGTACTATCAAATCACTTTGAAAAAGTTTGTTTACATCTAAATAATATACGCAAAAAAATATAAAATGCTAAAATGGTTATTCATGCTCAAAATGTATCTTAAAAAAGCATTGATTAAAAAACTTCTTTAGTAAACCAAAGAGGTTCTTCTATGGACCTGCTCAGAATAACTCTTTTGGCACTTTTATTGTTTATTGTGCTGTATAATGAACATGGACTCTTCAGGACTGGGAACAACTGGTATAGAATACGAAGGTGAAAGCATTTGTATGGGTAGCTTCTGTGTGTGTGTGTGTGTGAGTGTGTGCGTGTGTGTGTCTATATGCTGGGGTAATGTAGAGGAAAGAGTTCTGATCTGGAATGTGTGGAGAACAAAGGAGGAGCACTAACAAAATTTATCATCTGCCCGAGCACCATGATTGAGTTAATTACCCCATTACTCACGTAAACCAGGAACGCTGTCTGGGCAACGAGGGACACATTCATACTTTCATTCACACAGAGAGAACAAGGTTGGTGGGGCGGTTGAAATAATCTCTCTCTGTCTGTAAGCTCCACTGTGACATCAGAAAAGACACTTTCCTCAAGTTCCTCCTGCTCAGGATGGTGTGTTGGAAAAAAGGACTTTCCACTGTAATCTCTCATTGATTAGATAAAGGTTTTAAGCAAAACCTTCCCATGTGTCTCAGAGCCTCTTAGCACCAATTCATCACCTGAGGCAACAGTTCCACCAAGGTCCAGAAGACTAAACAACTGAGATGAGTCCCAAAAGCACTATAGATCGAGAGAAAATACCCAGAAATGAATCTCTTTCAAAAGCTCTGGACAAAGAGGAGCGTAACTTCACTGAAAACGTTGGACAACATTTTCAAAAGAACCAAAATAAATGTTTCCGAAGGATACTCAAGCATCCCTGTGGACTGGTAGACAGTGCATACATGGTAACTGGAGAAACCAGAGACTTTATGATGGATCCCGGTGAGTGTGGAACGTGCCCTCCTGCTTCCACACTGGAATTCTTTGTCTTTAGTTAGGCCTGGTCTGAGTGATACGTTTACAGTGCCTTGCAAAAGTATTCACCCCCATTGGCTTTTTACCCATTTTGTTACATTCCAACCAATGTAATATGTTCCTGAGAACCAAAGAAAAAAAGTGTCTTGCAATTTGGTTTTTGTGTGATTTCCTATCTATTAGCATCTACAAAAAACACCTTACAATTTAAATTTCTTTGAATATATTTTTTATTTTAATTTCCCAGCATGTCCACTGTAGAGGACAACAAGACGATTTCCATGTGAAAATAGAACTGAATTTAGAAAATGAAAAAGTGATATTAATCTAATGATCAAAACATTAAAATTGTGTATCACTCTTTTGTTGCCTGTGGCTTGCAGGAACAACAAAACATGTATTTTAGTTCAACAATGAATTATAAGTCATAGAACATCTGCTGGACATTTTAGCTGTGATAGTCTTGCAAGCATGTTTTCTTTTTGGTTATTTGGTTATGTATTCACCCCCTTTGCTATGAAGCCCCTAAAATGTTCTGGTGTAACAATTACCTTCAAAGTCACATAATTAGTGAAATGAAGTCCTCCTGTGTGCAATCTAAGTGTCACATGTTCTGTTAGTATAAACACACCTTTTCTGAAAAGCCCCAGAGGCTTCAACACCACCAAGCAAGAGACATCACATGATGACGACCAAGAAGCTCTCCAAAGAAGTCAGAGACAAAGTTGTTGAGAAGTACAAGTCAGGGTAGGGTTAAAAAAATCTTTGATGATCCCCTGGAGCACCATCAAATCCATCATCATCAAATGGAGAAAACATGGTACCACAACAAACCTGCCACGAGAGGGCCATCCACCAAAACTCACAGACAGGGCAGGAGGGCATTAATCAGAGAGGCAGCACAGAGAGTTCCACAGCAGTGACTGGAGTATCTGTCCATAGGACCAAAATAAGCAGTACACTGCATAGAGCTGGGCTTTATGGAAGAGTGGCCAGGAAAAAAGACATTACTTAGTGTTAAAAATAAGAACGCACATTCTGAGTTTGCCAAAAGGCATTTGGGCGTCTTTCTAAAGGTATGGAGGAAGGTGCTCTGCTCTGAGCCTAAAATTGAACTTTTCAACCACCAAGAAAAATGCTATGTCTAGTGCAAATCCAACATATCCCATCACCCCAAGAATACCATATCCACAATGAAACATGGTGGTGGTAGTGTCATGCTGTAGGGGATGTTTTTCAGCAGCAGGGACTGGGAAATGTGTTGGGAGTGTGGTGAGTCGAGGGAAAGATGGATGGTGCTAACTACAGGGATATTCTTGTGCAAAACCTGTGTCAGTCTGCCTGTGATTTACGACTGGGACAGAGGCTCCCCTTCCAGCAGGACAATGACCCAAAGCATACAGCTAAGCAACACTCGAGTGGTTTAAGCGGAAACATTTAAATGTGTTGGAATGGCCTAATCCAAGTCCAGACTTGAAGATTGCTGTTCCATCCAACACGAAGGAACTGGAGCAGTTTTGCCTTAAGGAAAGGGCAAAAATCCCTGTAAGCTCATAGAGACTTATCCAAAGCGAATTGCAGCTGTAATTGCTGCAAAAGGTGTCTCTATAAAGTACTGACTTTAGAGAGGCTGAACAGTTGATTCTGATGTTTTCTGATTTTGTCCTATTTGTTGTTTGCTTCACAGTAAAATAAAACATATTCAAAACAATCCATTTTGAATCCAGGTTGTGAGGCAACAAAAAATTAAAAATGGCAAGGGGCGGGGGAGGTGAACACTTTTGCAGGCCACTGAATGTCAAACAAATAAAAATGAAAGGGACAATCTGGTCATATGTGAACAGCATGTCACATTTAACCCCTCTGCATTTAACCCATTCGCCAAGTGAAGCAGCTACAAACAGAGCACCCAGGGAGAAGTGTGTGGGGACAGTACCTTGCTCAGGGTACCTTGGCGGTGCCTAGTGGTCTTGGGAATCGAACCCACAACTTTCTGATTACAGGGCGAATGCCTTAACCACTAAGCCACCAGCTGCCCCAGCTGTCGCTCAAGGGAAGGTCCAAGCCTCTGTGACCTGGTGTTTTCCTCGTGTGTGATGTCCTTTTACCGTTACCTTAAAATAAACATTCTAGGCACAAAAATGTGCAAAGTACAACTATCTCTAGACCCTGGCAAAGTTATGAAGAACAAGATTTTTTTTGCATCATGCCCACTGTACAAACCAGCAGAACTGCATGATATAGAGAAGAGAAAAGAGAGGGTGTGGGAGTGGTGTGTGTATCAGAATCATAAAACTGTATTGATCCTGGCAGAAATTGCTTACGTTACGGCTGCACAGACACAGAGAGACACAATGAAAAGGAACAATTTAAGTCTAAAATAAATACTCTGTATGAAATACACTGCTATATACACAAATAAATACATACACTGTACACTCTAAATGAGAAAGAGAAATAACTTGCTGCCGCGTAATTTACTAGTAACACAAATAACAGTGAGTTCTCTATAGTGAGTCCAATAGAGATAAGTACAAGATAAGTGATATTGACGTATGTAGTGATCATGCACATGGTGAGACTATTGCACATAATAATTAGAGATTTCTCATGGTAATGTTGCACATGGTGAGACCATTGCACATAAGATGTTTGCACATAATGAGATTTAAACCAAATAAGAAAGCACTTCTGACCACTGTGGAGTGGGGTCATTAATAGTGCCGGTGGCTTTGCGGATGCAGAGTGTGATGTTTACTATCCTCTGTAGGGCCTTGTGATCCGAAGCAGTACAATTTCCGCACCACAACAGGATGCATCTGCAGAGAATGCACACTATAATACAGGACTGGACTGACTGGGACAAAAAAACGGGGCATTTTGAGCCGAGACCGGCCAAACCGACTGGCGTTCTCGCAGTCATTCCTGGAGGGTGCTGACGGGACTCCGTGCCGGCCCAAATTTCCCATCGGCGCACCGGGCAATGCTCGGTATGCCCAATGGCCAGTCCAGCCCTGCTATAATACCTCTGTACTGTAGAATGTTGAGAGAATTGAGATGGGGAGGTGACAGTAGCGACGCTTTTGGGCCTCCTTGATGTTCAAGCTGGTGTTAAGGTTTTCAGTGATGTGAGCACCTAAGAACTTGGTGCTCTAGTTGATGTCCAGTGAGGAGCCATTTTTGTTCAGTTGATAACGCTGTGCCCTCCTGAAGTCAACAACCATCTCTTTTGTTTTGTGCACATTTAGGTACTGGTTGTTAGCTCTGCACCAGTCTGTTAACTGTGGCACCTGTATGACACCTCATCTTTCCCACTGATCAAACCCACCACACTTGTGTCATCAGCATACTTGATGATGTTGTTAGAACTCAGTGGTGTATCATCAGCATGAACAGCAGAAGGCTGAGTACATCATCCTGTGCACAGCACAGTAGAGCTAGTGATGTTGCTCCCAATTCCAACAGCCCGAGGTTTCCCAGTCAGGAAGTGCAGGATCCAGCTGCAGGATCCATGTGAAACATACTATTTAATGACTCTCTTACAGGTTAGGAAATTGTACATTCCACCTGTGTCCCTCAACATTCCCTCAACACCGTCGCCTTAATATATATTTAGTACTCCACAACATACATATTCAGCCCCAATCTGCATTGTGCAAGTTGCCTGAAGGCCATGGGAAGAAGACAAACTTATTTATTTTCAGTTATATTGACTTTGGAATTGCTTGTTATATACACAATGATTAAAAAAATAATTGAAAGCAAATAATTAAAATGTCTTTGTTGTCCTCCTGAGATTAGTTCATCATTTTTTGAGTATTTGCTAATGCTATGCAGAGAACCTTTGAACTTTGTCAAAATAAGATACAGTTCCACATTTTTAAATAGGTTTTTTATTCTGTGTCAATTAGTTTTGTTCTTCAAGAATTAAGGGCTAAATGACACCCCGAATCACTTGTGCAGCCTGTTACTATAGGATTGTGCATCTCTGTTGGCCTTACTAAATGGCATTATATAATAACTCTAAGCTCATCACTGTAAACCAAGATAGGAGCTGTGTGAAGTGTGTAAGCTAAGATGAGAAGTGTGTAGGCTAAGATGAGAAGTGTGTAGGCTAAGATGTCATTCTTATTGCACCACCCAGAATCAATATTTTTATATAAGGATTGATTTTCAAGAAGAAAGGTCAGGATGTATCAATACTACTGTATTCACCCAACACCACAGTTCGCACTGGTTGATAAGATAACAACAACTTCACACAACATAGATATTTAGTGCTCTAAACAAGCACAGAAAACACATATTTCTAGATTAATGTCCATCAACAACACTGGCTGGTATACAGTAACCTGCACCATGGATGGATTTTGCTCATTTTCTTTTTGATTCAATACCAAGTGAAGTGTCCTTACACTGATAGTAATACAGACACCTTATGAAGTCTTCTTGTGAATGTAAAAACAAGGAATTCTACACATTTATTTGTTATAATGAACATTACTTTTTTGTGCATCAAAGACATTGAATTCAGTTTAAATCGGTGACATATATATATTTAGCTTGCTGCTTAAAGAAAATGTGTGTTCAGAAGTCTTGCCATTTATGTATCACTAGTGGGTATTTGCAGTGTTACAACAATATACAGAACTATTGCTGCAGTAAGAGAGGATGGTGAAAAGAGGTAGGCCTAATGGGGTAGCTAAGGCAAGACATTTCTGTAGAGAATTTGTGCTGTAGAGCATTTATGAGGTCCAGCACTGATGTTGGACAAGAAAGCCTGTTCCTGTTCTTCCAAAGGATGGGATTGAGGTCAGGGCTGTGGGCCAGTCAAGTTTATCCACACTGAACTCACTCAACCATGTATTTTGTGCACCAGGGCTCAGTCAGGCTGGAATAGAAAAGGGCCTTGCACAAACTGTTTTTGCACAAATTGCGCATTGTCTAAAATATCTTGGTATGCTGAAGCATTAAGATTGTCCTTCACAGGAAGTGAAGGGCCTAACCCAAACCTTTTTCAAACAGGTGTGTCCCAATACTTTTGTTCACGTAGAGCATATAACACTTGCAGTGTGATATGCTGCCTCCTGGTGTCATGCTCTCAGAATACACGGTCCACCAGTCACAGAGTGCCCTGCGGGAAAATTGTGTAATGGCGCCATCTATTTGCCAGAGTCTGAATGTCATCTGACGTGAACTTTGAACATGCTTTGTTACTTTTTGCTTTCGTACCACGCCAACCGAAATATATAACACTTTATATAACACATCTTCTTTTTTCAGTTTTTGTTGCATTTTAAGTTTTATGATTTTTTAAAAATTATTTCAGGCTTCCGTTTCTTCTTTATTAAAACCCTTTGTTTACTTATAGTTAAGTGTATTAATTATGCAGCAATATAATAATTTGTTATTTTGAAAAGAAATATGTGTTTATAAAGCTGACAGAAGCACATGGTAAATTGTATGCCCCTCCCCCTTCCTACGCTTTAACACTCCAAGGGAATGGAACTCTTTAAACTGTCTCCATTTGTTTGAGGTGCTCCATGGATTTATTATTGCACGGCTTATCTCCTTTCCAGAAAAGTGCATAAATCTCCAGACTGTGGAGACGGGATGAATAATTTTCCATCATCACCCGCCTGATATTCCCGTGCAGCTCCGTGGCACCTATAGCAATCTGCAGCACGCGCCTGGGTGGGGAATAAAAATCAATATATCATCATAGCGGCTCGAGAATGTAATCCCGTTCAAGCCTCTGTTTATCGGATGTTCCGACAGATGCGTTCACATCGTGGAGGAGAATATCCCTCCTGTCTCCTGCACGCTGCTTTATGGAGCTGGTGTGGGCCAAGAGCTCAGAGTGCTGTGCGCCTCTTGACCGCCAGGTGTCATCTGGGAGTAGGGTTCTTCACACTGTAGTGGGCGCTTCTGGCTGCAGCTGTGGCATGTTCATACAGGCTATATGGACAAAGATATTGGGACACACCGGTTTTACAGAGAAGGGCAATCTTAATGCTTCAATATACCTAGACATTTTTGACAACACCATGCTTACAACTTTGTGTACACAGTTTAATGAAGAACCTTTTTTATTACAGCATGATTATGCAAGCTCCATAAAGACATGGTTGGATGATTTTGGTGTGTAAGAACTTGTCTGGTTCGCACAGAGCCCTGACATCAACCCCATCCAACACCTTTGGGATGAACTGGAACGAATATTGCCGGGCCTTCTCGTCCAACATCAGTGTCTGACCTCATAAATGCTCTACAGAATGGGCACAAATTCCCTTGTTTTTCCAAGAACAGTGAATGTATTATACCTGTAAAGTGGGGACAAACTCCATATTAAAGTCTTAAGTATTTGAAAGCAATGTCGTTAAAGTCCCTGTTGGTGTAATGGTCAGTCCCAGTATTTTTCTCCATATTGTGTAAAATTAAAGAATTTAAAAAAGATAGAAAGATATTTCCCAAATATATTCCACAGTTGTGGTTCTGGATACATGTGCATAATACACAAAATCATATAAAAACAATAAAAACAAACTGCATGGTAGCCGAAATGTCATGAGCATACATGCATTAATTTTTTTTAAAAAATAAATAAATAAATAAATAATAATCCCAATAATAATAATAATAATAATAATAATAATAATAATCCCAATAATAACAATGATAATAATAATCCATAGTAATACTTATTTTGCCACACATTTCCAGTTGGTCAAATAGTGTAGATTCTGAGTCAGTAGCATATGCAGACTTTCTTACCCCATCATAAAATTCAGTTCATTTAAATTAAACATTCCAGTGCACTTTATTTATTCATTTTTAATGGTATATAATATAGAATACATAGATTTAAAACAGGTAAACAAGTACTTCATGTCAGTATAGTTTTACTTTACAGGTCAAAAAACTTCGCTGATTTTCTTTTGTGTCAGTGTGTTCTGGTATCAGTATATTTTTAATGTGCATTATTTATGGCATGTAATCACAGTAATAGTGCTAAAACTAAAACAATTAACCAGAGTTTATAAACATGCATAATATAAAATCATAATATGGAGGAAAATTAATAATATCCAGTAAAATTTGTAATATTCAGAAAATGTAGGCATTTATCCCCACTTTAACTGAAAAAAAGAAATGTATGACTTGTTTGGAAGTAAATTAAATGGACAATTGCTGTCTATCAGTTATTCTTCTCTCAAGAATTGTGTTGAAGTAACACCAGCCTTATTTCATGTGCAACCACCCAATACACCAGCTTTTAGTACCCTGCAGTCTTCTTTTTCTATTGTTTGTCTCCTTTTGCCATACATTGTAAGTAATATTGTAAATACAGATTTTGTCATATTATTTACTAATTATCAATCCATATTACATAACCAGTCATAACCTGCAAAAGTCATGCCTTGCATAATGCATTGTTCCACAAGTGTATCCACGCCATTCAGCCATTCAAGAGTTCAAGACCCACAAAAATGGAATATCACATCTTGAAGAATGTTTTGTGAAGCATATGTCTTGTGTTGTTCCCCCCACCTCTACTCTCTCTGTGTCCTGCTGTGTTAGGTGGTATAATATGTCGATGGTCCATATGTGCAGTGCTCTTTAAAATTCTTTCCTCTGCAAAAGAAGCAGCGCTGGCACTATCCTGCTCACATACATCACCGTCTCACACAGAGAGACTGATACATGTCCTTTCCGTCCTCTCTCATTCCCTCGCTTTCATTTTTGCTCTCCCCCTTTCTCTCTTGCTCTGTGAAAGAGGTCATGCAGAGTTTGAAATGCCAAGGCCAAAAAAGAGAGGAGACTTCACAAGTTTTTTTCTTCAACGTCTTAATATTTTTTCCACATCACTCTTTTGCCCGACAATTATTTTTCTTGCTCTTGCTCTTTTATCCATCCCTTTATTATTTTTCTTGCTCTTGCTCTTTTATCCATCCCTTTATTTTTTCCTCCCTTTAGTCTGTATCTTCATTTTTTCTTTTTCTCCCGTTCACTTCTTCTTAATCATATATGGTGGGACGTTACAGCCCCCCCCCCTTGCCTTGTCCCCTACACACAAGTCCTCAACCTAACACACCCGCCATCAGTAATCATCCTCGCCCAATTGAACTTATTTTGACTCCAGCGGCAGGATCAATTGCTGTGATCAAAATGCAGTAGGCAGGCAAATGGCCATGCAATATCCTAATGGGGGGCATAAGATCACGAAGTGAGAGGGGCCAGAGGATCAGCCATAAGACTGATCTAATTTGTTCCACATAATTGATTTTTGATCAGATCTATCAGGAAAAAAGGTGCAGCCCTTGCTGAATAATTATTAATAATACTAATAATATTAATAAGAACAACAGTTTGTAATGGAATATAATGGAAGGTATTTGTTTTGTTTTTGAATATAGTGTATATTGAATATAGTGTCTTCTTTAATGTGGAAACGTCACCTGCTTTCAGTCTGTGTAAGCTTTTAAATTTTGTCCCTTGCTTTGGGGTTTAACCTGATGGAGGCTTGGTCACAATTTTGGTGTTTAACCCCTCTTAAATTGCCAAGACCTGATAGTGGGTCTAAACGTCTATGACATTTCTATAACAGTGGTATAAGCCTAGTTCCTGAATAATAGCCACACATAATGTAAGAACTTAAGGAGTTAATGTTAGAAATAATTTTCCCTTATATGCCTTATGGTTGCATCTCACTCAAAGTTGGCCGAAGCACCTTCTTGTCCCTTTTGTCTCAATTTCTGATCCAATTCATAGTTTTTTCTTTGAAATATAATTCTGTTATACTAGTGTGTGGAACAGCAAGCTGAGAAGAAGACAGTGATGGGAAATATAAGTACTGAGTGTGGTCACTCAGAGCTGCAGAGATTTGCTGGATATTGTAACTGTATACTTTTACAGCAACATTCCTAGTCAACAATCTTATCTTTGTGCCAAATCCCAGTTGAGTAAAAGCACTTTTGGAGGATTGAGGGAACATTGCGAGACCCAGCAGTTGTTGTCATGTTAGCCCCAGGACAGGGTAGCAGCGCAGGTTTTGAGGGAACTGTGTTCATGGTCAGGTCAGACCAGATATTGCCCTCAACGCATGCCCAAGTCAAAGGTTATTGAGAACAAGGGAACAGAAAAGAAGAAGAAAGTGTGGAAGCACAAAGAATGGAGAAAGGAAGAGCTCAGAAGCTGACCTTTGCCCTCTGGTCTTCCTTCCCTCTTTCACTTTCTGTCTTTTCCCCTATGTTTCTCCACTTGTTCCTTTCTGCTGTGTTACCAGAGACTCTTTGTGTCCGGAGCTGACCTGACCTCAGGCTGTGACCTGGGTGATCCTTTCGCGGGTCATCCAGAGGCCATGGCGATGGAGGGGTCAGTCTGCGGCCTCGGGTCACCTACTGGTCAACATCAGGTTACTCCTCGGTCAACATCAGTGGTGTACTTAGAACCCTAAAGCAACAGTCTACTACTGATGGTTAGGAGCCATCAGATTAAAAGACTTTGTTTGAACTCGCAGGTGCATTGAAAGAGGCATTCATCTTCCCCAGAGTTACTTTATTAAAGCACTAAGTGTGCATGCAGAGTCTGAAAATATGTACAGGTTGACCATCTTTATGGTCTGTTTTTTGGCTCATACGTATGCCAGCTGGATGAGTAAAGTGAACATAACGCATATACTGGAGCAGCAATTGGAAATTTGTTCAGTTGTACGAGGAGAACACTTTTCACTGAACCTCGACCTGTGCCTTGAAGCACTTGCATTTTACCATATTCAGTATTGCTGGCCTCAAGGTAACCCCAAGCCAATGTAGGGTCATTTTTCGGTCACTCACAGGGAGATACTTAAGACTGCCATGGTTTTCCCATGTTCTAATTAACATTGTGGGAAAACATCTACTTTCTCCCATTCAAATACATATTTGCCCTGGCTATGATCCCAGTCCAGAGGTCAGCCACTACTTGCAGTTAGGTGGCACATTCAGACAGCTGTATGTTCAAGCCACTGATTTTCAGGGAAATTAGCCAATGTGATTCAGACTTCAATACAATATGTCTGCAGTTGTGGGTCATCCACTGGTCAGCATCACAGGGAGTGTTTAAACAATGTGTTTTGTAACATTAGTAAGGGTAATGGCCTGACCCAGGTTATTACTTCTGACCTCTTATGCAATACCGGATGACATTTGTTGATGTTGCCTTTGTAATACACGATGCTCATGTTTTTGGTACTCAGAATCTCAAACGTCTCTGTAGCATTTTGCTAATATCATTGCATTTGGAGACCATTTGAAGCCACGAATCCATGACCACTTATGAACAGCTCATTTACCAAATTTGTTCTATCCCATTGAGTTTGCCAAAGAAATCATTTCCCATTTTAAATGAATGCTGATATTTGACAGTAAAGGACAGATGACATGGTGAGCATGCACTCTTAATAAGGTTTCTTTGATCCATGCAGTGAAAAGTCTGCTTTGTGTTTTTTCGTGGGGTTTTTTTCCAGTGGGAAAAATTTGTATATTTCTCACGAAGCACTCTAGATGCCTCTAGATCATTGCTAATAAGCCGCCGCCGCCTCAGCTTACGATTTATACACCATATATGGGAAGATTAGAATTTTCACACACTTTCATGAATATTAATGTGACCTCAAATTCACCCAAAATCCGGGCGGGTCGTCTGGCGGTCAGTCGTGCAGGGGGGGGGGTGTTCAAGCTCTTAGATACCACCCAACATCCAAAAACCCAAACTCTAGAGATGTGGTAGATGTGGTCATGGCTATTGAAGTGTCCTATATGAAGTGTATTTGACCTGGATTTGACCCGCATATAGCCTGGGTCACTCGCTGGTCACCTTGCAGGTCAATTTTTGGTCAGACTGCATTGCGCACTCCAAGCCGCTGTAGGACGGTAGCGCGTCCAGGCGAGTGGGTGGCTTGTCAGGTGGGCCCATGTGCTCATTCGTTCTGCCTCTAATCATTACAGATGGGGGACAGTGGCGTAAACAGGCATCATTAGGGCCACTCGTCACAGGCACTCTTGTCCACTTTAAAGCACCATTATGGCTCAGAGGAGCCATCGGTAATGCACTCTCCGGGGGAATGAAAGAGAAAGAAAGGGAGCGACACAGAGGATAAAGACATTTTGGGCCAGTCTGGTGCCATTTAAACGTGTGCAGTTGAATCGTAGTCATCAATCTTTTTTGTTATGTACGTGGTGTGTTTCAATTTTGATCAGGAATGTGTCAGACTTGCGCTCCACGGTAAAAGAAAACTCAGCAAGTGAAAACAAACAAATAAATAAATAAAGAAACTAGGCTACAATAGAAAGACAACATCATATAATATAATAATAATGATATTAATAGAGCACTATTCATACTTTTCATATCAAAGCTGTCCTGACACGATAATACAAGAATTGAAAATGTTTTAAGGGCATTTTTCTGCTACCATTAATGTTACACAATGCATGTAAGTTAAGCTTATTTCAAGGGAACAGCAGATCAAATTAAAGCTTGATTAAGGAGATATATTTTTTTGGCCTCGACTGCCTCATAATTTTAGTAATAAAGAGGGTTCAAATATAAACATCCTGTGAGGTGCATAGGGACTCGGCCATTTAGAGCCAGGACCTAATCTGGGAGAATGGCGTCAAATGGCATAGAAGTAAGCTATTGTGAAAGCAGAATGTTGTGGGAAAGACAGAAATAAAGAAGAACAGATTGAACCATGCTGGAGCAGAACAAAACATAGGACATCAAATTTCCTATATGACGCTCACAGGTGTGAGTTAAACATAAGGCAAAAAAGAGAGAAATCTCTAAGATGATCTTTGGAGGTAAAATGGTGGCATAGCTGATTATGTTTCTCAGTGTGTGTGTGTGTGTGTGTGTGTGTGTGTGTGAAGGAGGAGGAGGATCTTGTAGGCAGCGAGTTCATCTGCAGGGCAATGACAGACCCTCCATTCTCAATCACACTGTAGTCCCCTGGGGCGCGCACTGCTGCTGAGTGTATGAGCACTTGTGTGTGTATGTGTATCAGGCAGCTTTTGCGTGTGAGAGGGAGACAGACAGACAGACAGACAGACTGAGAGGACATGACCAATAGAGGACAAAGTGCAGGTTTTAAGGAGACAAAAAAGACAAGCCGGGCAAGGTTTGGAAAGAGAGAATACGTTGCGAAGACAGAATCTGAAGGAAAGCATTAAGTGCAAATGTAGTCAGTAAAAGGTTTCATTCTTTCTTTCTGTCTGCAAAAAGTGTGTGCGCTAAATTGGCTTGCAGTAAACAAATGACATCAGAGGCACACCATGTGGCATCGCCATGGCAATATCCATAACCAGCAGGCAGCTAGACTC
This sequence comes from Hemigrammopetersius urotaenia, assembly GCA_037974485.1. Lineage (NCBI taxonomy): Eukaryota > Metazoa > Chordata > Actinopteri > Characiformes > Alestidae > Hemigrammopetersius > Hemigrammopetersius urotaenia. The sequence goes on from JBBPDC010000028.1 coordinate 8,244,591, forward strand.
TACCGAACCCTCTCTCTCTATCTGCTTCTGCTTCTCAATTCTCTCTCTCTCTGGCTCTCTCTCTCTCTCCACCTGCTCTTCACCTCATCAGTGCGGGGGTCGTTGCGAGGTCATCAGGAAAAATGAAGCGCCTTCGCTACGCTGTGTAATGCTGCTGATGGAACTCTCTCTCTTTTCTCTCTCTCTCTCTCTCTCTCTCTCTCTCTCCCTTTCTTTCTTAGTCTCTCTTTCCCTTTCTCTGTAGCTTTTACGCTATCTCTCTTCTTATACTTTACCCTCTTTCCCTGCCCTTTCAATTTCACCCCTCAGAATATCTTTGCCCTCTCACCTGGCTTATCTCACCTGTTCAGTACCCCCAGCTGTCATTTCTTGTCCCTTCTTTTCAGAACATGGACAGATGTGAGGAAGTAAGAACAAAGGATGTGTCAGCCATTCTACAGCTGGATGCTGAATCTGTGAAACCTTCTTAATGGTTATGCTGACCGTTGGATGTTGACCAGCTGACGAAAATAGCTACATTTAAAATTGTTTAGATTTCCTTTCATTTCTGACCCTGCTAATATGATATCTCAGCAAGTGAAAGCCTATAAAATGGAAGCCATATATCCAGTGTTTCGCATTGTGAGATTATTGCAAGAATTATTCACCCAGTTCTAGATGTTTTAAGTTTATCAAGGGAAATCTAATTGTATTGGCAGACACTTTGGGGCATTTCAAGTCAGTGCCAGTGCAGGATGATAGGCTCACTTAATAAAATGTCTTTATATAAGTAGGAAGGTTGGTATAAGTTCAGGAGTGTTATTAGATATATTGCCTGCATTTCTTTTGCTGAAAGAGTATTTCTGCAGTGCACTTGTAGTATATGCTAAGCTAGACCTGGCCAATTCTGTTGCCACTTTGTCTAGATCTACTCAAGCTTCCTTTCACCTTGTTAGGCATGTTGAGAATTTGTCCACTAGGTCCAAAGGATAACATGGATTTGGATCCAATCTGTTCTGTGTATTAACACTCCTTAGTGCGCTATACAGTGAATCTCACAGCACATTCATATCGCATTGACTGGATACCTTCGCAAGAAAGCCTCAGGGTGTCTGATATTTCTGAGCTTCCAGCTGTAATTTCAAGTATGCTTAATATGTCAGTATGGAGTTACGGAGGCACAAACAACCTCCCATTCCCTAAAGAACCTTTTAATGTTTAGTTTGTTTTGAATTGGAAGTGTGAATGTGAGGAAGATTTTTAAAGATGAAAGAACTTCCATGTAATATGAATATTCTGTATAAAAAGGAATAGGAGCTACATATAAAACTTCATGTCCAAGCCATATATAGGCGCATGTCCATAAAAAGTAGGCCTGAAAGCGCCTGAGAAAGCTTTATAACTAACCAGCTCCTACTTGGTTAGTCATTTGCCCTTGAGTTGTTCTGCTGAGCCCAGCGAAGGACGAGGCTCGTGCTCAGACTACAAAAACACACCAGCTGCAATTAAGTGGAAAATATCCTGAGGCTTTCATGTCTAATTCCAAGAGCTTCAGAACTACTGGTGTGCTGCATGGTTATGTTAGCCTCTCAAGTGGAAAACTAAACTTTTTCTCTTTGTTTTTCATGCATTCTTGGGATGTTTTTGTTTTATTTGGCGTTACACAACAGCACTTCCAACGCTAAAACATTTTGTTTTCTATGAAGCCTCTTCTGCAGTGAAAGTACAGTAACACTGCTCCAAATCTGATGTGTTTTGTGATCACATTGCACATTTGTACTTAATGAAAATGCATAAATCATCAGGTTATTTTTATAGCTGTAGTTCCAAGCCACATTTTGACTGTATTTAAAACAATTGCATCATAACTGTATTTTAAATATTGAAAGCTAGTGGACCAAGGCTATTTATAGACAAGGTAGGAAAGAGAGTACCACCGTTTGGTCTCTAGATGTCAGCAGTGTCTGAAAAACACTCTGAGGACCTTAGAGACAGATTAAAAGGCATTACCGATGGAGGACACCCTTTGACAGTGTTATTTAGTGGAAGACCAGACCTAATCTGTGTCTGGAAAACTGGACTTTAGATAACAAGATCAGTTCTCATCAATTTCTAGGGGGTTCATTGTGCTGTTCAGCAGGACTTCAGGTGATTGTAGCTCTCCCAGGAGACGGAGATTGAGCTGCATATGCGGGAATTAACTAATGGTCACATCAAGAGTTAATTTTTTTCAGGGATTTTTTTCATGTAACTTTATTGCCATGTCCCTTTGACTGTTGAAATTGATCACATCATATTCAAAGAAGCTAAAAAAAATAGTTAGAGTCACTCAGATGTGTAGATGTGAGAAAATGTATTCAGCAAATCAACAAAAATCTAAAATTTGAACTTTAATTAGAATGTTTTAAATTCTTTATAAAGAAATGCTCAGAGCATTCAAACCTCACTTCATTATTAATATAGACTACGCACAGAATGGCCATCATATATATTTTAAAGGATATTTTTAGCTAGTTAACACAACTTTCTACTGTTAGCCATATTTGTGTGTGTATGTATATCAATTTAGTATTTAATCGTATAAACATTCATCATATAACTGCAGAATTTCAAGGTTAAATAGTCATGAATCCCTTACAAGCTTTTGGAAAATTCAGTTCCAGGGCTTTCTCTGTGCTGCATCATCCCTGATTGTCGCTTTAATAATAAGTGCACAAGAAAGAAATGTATTTATACGTATAAAATGCTTTGAACAAAATGTCATTTAAAAATGCATTCACAGAACATTAGTATGATGGAAGGGACCTATTCAAGCAACTGTCTCTCAACCCTGTTGACTGAGTTATGTCTTTCATTCTAGCTCTCTCTCATTTCCCTTTTCCAGCCCTTTCCTCCATCGCTCATAATTTCAATCTGTCATTTGGCAGGCTCTGGGCCGAGGTTGTCAGGGCAACTGGTGGCATGGTGACCGGGCATTCGGTTGCCATGGGTGGCAGCTGCTGTGATGGCCAGGCTGGCATGGTTTCCTGTGGAACAGGTAGAAGAGCCAACCATTTACCCCCAACCCCCCAACCCACCCACCACCACACACACACTCACACATTCAAATCAACTACACACACTCATTTCGGGCTACATCTCATTTGCTGAATGTACACAAAGAAACTGAGCAGAAATGGGCAAAAAATTTAGCACAGAACAGTGGCCTCCTACCTGGGGAGTGCCTCCATGGACAGTCATGCCAAGAATGAAAAAGAATGAACATTATTTAGTCTTACACAATAATTTTTGATGCATAGACCAAGTCTGGTTTCACAAGTTCTCTTAAAGCTGACGCACTCTGATCACAAAGCATTTTCAGTGCTCTGTGGCAGGGGTTCTCAACAACAGGCCTGACTGCAAATCCACACACACGGTGAGAGTTTTCAATTATTTTTTTTTAAATGATTGTTTTATTGTTCATTCATAGCCACCTACATAAAGCTGGTATTTAGATGAATGTAAATGCGATATTGTAATAAGTGTGATGAAATGATAGGTCCTTATTGCAATGTTAAATATCAGAACCTGCCAAGGGAAGCAAATGCTGTTTACTGTTATGGTAAACATAATACAACAACTATATAT
>JBBPDC010000028.1:8248296-8274909 GCA_037974485.1 Hemigrammopetersius urotaenia
ATGAAATAAATTAAAATACATATTATATAAATAAAAAAATACGTAAATTTAAATAAAATAAAATGAGTTTTTCATAGCCTTTCTCATCACATACTTGCAGGGCACCCTGGAAGTTTGGAGGCTACACGTGACTGCTAACACTGCTTATGGAAAAACACAGCCCTGTAAATATGAACTCTTGTGATCTGGAAACCCCTGTCTCGATCGCAAGCAGAGCAAATTCTGCCTGAATCCCCTACAGTTTCACTGTAAAACGTGATTTACTGTCCAAAGTCAAAAACAAGTAACGTGATCGACAAAGTGAAGACCGGTACATGATTCACAGAAGGAAATTTCTTCCAAACATTAAACAAGAGGTGCGGTGTGATTTCATGGGAATCTCTGACCTTTCAGAAATTCAGAGTAAATAATCCAGATTTAATTCAATCAAATCTCAAATTTCACTATGATTCAATTCAATTCAGTTATTTTGGTACAATTTAGAATTATCTTTAAAAATGATTAACTCTTTACATAGCATCTCAAAAACAAAAAAACCCCAGACTTTTCAAAATACTTTTACATTTTTAAATACAAATACCCTGTGAATCCCATTGTGGCCATAAACTGGTAAATTGAATATAACCAATTCAAACATTCCATCGCAGTTTAATCAATTCAGGGCTTGTGCTTGAGGCACTAATGCAGATTTCTACCCATAGTGGTGCTGCATGGACTACAGACCATACTACTACTGGAAAATCAAGGCCAATGACAGGTTTTGTATCAATATACATATTTACACATCATATCAATTAACTTTGTATTGTTCACATCATAGCATTGAATTTTTTATAAAGCTAATTCTTTTTCTAATTTTTGTTATTATTCTATTGTAGCTAGACCTCTTCATTCAAATACACAATAAAGCATTTCCGAAGTGCCTGCGCAATATTTCATGCGGTTTCAGTCCCTGGTGTGTAAGATTGCAACCCAAGCCCAAAACTCTTATTGCATAAACATGCACATTCTGGTGTGTTTTTGTAGGGCAGAATCTCCAAATGTAGACTTTGCAGTGGAACTCTCGGGGTGTGTGAGCGAGTCCACCTGGGAGTGCTGAGATGTTTTGGCTGCTGAATTCCTCCCGCAGGAGCTCTGGAATGCACAATGTCTGGCCTTTTGGGATTGGGCAGTGCTTTCTAGAATGCATAAATTAGGACTGTGACATTGCACGCCGGATAGGCTCAACATAAACTAGTGATCATGGAAGATTTCAAGCGGTGAAGCGGAGAAGGGGTTCACAAATTGCACTTCTTGCTGTCAGCTATGGAGCCTAGTGCAGCTCATTTAGGCACTTTAGGTGGAGCAAGCTGATGCGAGTGCTAAGAATTTGTTTCAGTCCTTGTGTCTCAATTCAGGCACCATATCTTCCCTGATAGACTATGTGCGTCACTGTGTAGTCCTTTGATTTTGGCATGGATTGTATACTGAATTTTTGCTCTAAATGAAAATGATATATTGGCCTATGTGAATGTGTTAGGCTACTGTGTGTTAACTTACATTATTACATTATATTAGTAGTTTTCTAACACTGGTTGGTTTACAAGTTTGGAATCCTAAGCTGTATATTGCCTGTAGCTTAACATAATTACACGTGGCTTTGTGCAGTGTTCTAGACCACCATTTGGGTAGTAAAAGTAAACTAGCCCATCGGCCTAATGTTAATAATTTTCCATACAATCGATTTGTTCAAGGATGAAGCATGCAAAGCATTTCACACAGTTGCATTTTGTAGTGCAACCACTGTACTTTGAACTAAATGTGGTTAGTACACTATGGAACAACTCTTGAAACACAGGAAGAGTCTTGCACCACCAGTATCTCAGAATCCTTAGAAATCTCAGAATCCTAATTCCTGACCTTCTAATAGGCAAAAATGTATAAACAATTTGTTACAACTGGCGGTCTAGTTGACACAGAATCAGAACACTTATACTACGACTGCACAGGCACACAGAGGCACAAAGAAGATAATACAATGAAATATAATATAAAGTATAATGTAAATTTAGACTGTCCATCAGCCAATACACTACTCTCACATTGGCCACACATGTAGATACAGTATATTTATAATTTGTGTCAAATACATGCTTGTGGTGTAATGATGCACACATTTTAACTTCATTGGAATTTTTGATTCTGAGGTTTTGTGATACAATTGTCTTTGCTGCTATCTGCATCATGTTATCAGATTTGATCACCTAGATTTGATAAGCAACCTTTTAAGTTAGAAGTATAAGTAACCTTAAAATAACTTTATTATCTCCGAAATCTTTTTTATTTCTGTCACAAGAATTTGTGACAGAATCCTATTCTGAAATAGGGCAAAAAGCTGTGATTATTGGTTCAATTTAAATTTTGACTGGTCAGTATCAAAATAGAACTGCGAATAAGTCACATTTGTTACACATTCATATTTATTTACTGTTTTGGTTGACTTGTTAATGGGACAAAAGTGGGCAGGCCAAGGCCCACTGGGCCCAGTCATACTGGCGCCACCGACAGGAACTCTCCGTTTTTCTTATTATGTATTATTATGTCTTCTGTCTTTTAGTTCAGGCTGTAGCTATTTTGAAGTTCTGGACGAATCCTGCCGTTCACCTATCAAAAGAGTCAAAAAGAAATGTCACTAGACTTGTGCAAGTCTGAAGCGTGTACCGGAGAGAACTGTGAAACAGAGAAACTTCAACACATTTCAGCACTGCCGTCATTTTCCCGCCTGCATGAACACAGTGCGTTCTTCATTAACAGAGGAAATCATCCCCCATCCACTCACTCCCCCATCTCCAAATGTCAGAGAGGAGCAAAGTGAGTGTGTGTGTAAAGATGCCAGATGGATGGTGGCATGAGACACTATTTCATGTTCCACTGTGCCACACGCTGTGGGGTGGAGATGTGTGTGTGCGTGTGTGTGTGTGTCGGCAGCGTCTGTGCACAGCGAGAGATTAATTCTGCTAAATTAATTGGGCTGAGATTGAAAATGAGAGAGCGAGCGGGTCGCAGCTGAGCGCACAAGCCACCCGCCTCACCCCACAAGCACACACACACACACACACACACGCACGCACACACACTTATTTGCACGGCACCCCTGTTTGTTTGCATGTGTGAGTGTGTGTGGGTGCTCACACCCTCATTGCAAGAAAGAATGTGTATATATATATATACACAAGCTGCTGCAGTCAGAAATGTGTTCAACCTCACGCATTCACTCACTCACACACACACACACACACACACACACACACACACACACACACACACACACATGCACACACACTCCATGGTGTGTGGGGACACAGGGTGGTGCTTTTGAGAAGGAAGGCTGCTATAAATCTCTCTCCATAGAGGAGCCTGTTCTGCACTGGGAGGAGAGAGAACATTACCATCTGGAGAGAGAAAGAGAAGAAGGAAGAAAAAGTAGTAGAAGAAGAAATGAAGAAAATATGGAGAATTTTAGCATAGACGTCCTAAACGACATGCCACTTTACTTGCTATGCGAAAGCAGGAGAAGAAGTAGTGGAGGAGGACAAAGACATAAATTGTGCAGATGTTTAAACTGGAAGTCCAAAAGAAATATCATTGTATACTTTGATTTACAGGAAAGAAAGAAAACACGACAGCAAGGAAGTAAGAAAGCAAGCAAGTAAGAAACAAAGACAGAAAGAAGGAAATAATGTAGAATGCAGAATTTCACCTAAAGAAATTCCAGTTTATACCTTCTTTGCTGTGTGAAAGAAGAAGATCAAGAGGAAGCACAAGTGGAAGAATAAGGAGAAAAGAGATTTGTAGTTTATCCGTGAAATCCTAAACAAAAAGGCCGCTGTTGCTGTTTTTTCTGTTCATATGCACATGTGCAGAGAACCTGATCTTTTTAAACAAGTCTTGCCAGAAGTCTTGCCATCTTTAACACCAGCAGCACAGTGACGAGCTACAGAGTGGTGGAAAGAGGGACTGAAGTATGAATAGGCAAAGAGAAGAGAGAAACGGAGAAAAGTGGAAGAGATAAAGAGAGAAAGGAGAAAGAGAGAGAGAAGCAGCTCCACCACTCTGACTCCATGTATCTTTACACAGCTCCGTTGCGCCTGAATGAGCAACTCAATTATCCCTGTTAATACCGCCTCAGTCTCCAACACCGATCCCATTACGCGAGAACACATTGCCTCAAGGCTACACACATACACACACATACACACACACACATACACACACACACACACACACACACGCGCACACACACACACACACACACACACACACACTGCTGCAGTCACGATAGGACATTGCTTACACTCTCTTTTTCTCTTTCTCTTTTTCTCACTCTCTCTCACACACACTGCTGCAGTCATGACAGGACATTGCTTACACTCTCTCTTTTTCTCTCTTTCTCACATACACACACATGCACTGCTGCAGTCATGAGAGGACATTGCTTATTCTTTCTCCCTCTCTCTTTCTCTCTTTCTTACTATCACACACGCTCTGAATCATAATGAAGTTGAAAATGAAGCATTTGATAGATTAATGCCATTGAAAGTGCTGTGTAAACTCAACTGTGAGTCCACTAAATGTTCACAAATGTATAGAAGTCCACTAATGTGTCCTAAAATGTCTTACAGCATAAAACCATTAAGTGTTACAAAATTGGCTATTCGAGATGGCATTAAAGCATGTGCTTAATAATCTATACTGTGCTTAAAAGCTCACCTCTGCCTATAAAAGTGGACAAAGTCAAGCTTCATAGCTAAAAACAGCTTTGGAAGATATCTTGAATCTTGTGCTGTGTCTGCATGGCTAAATGTAATGGAAGGTTTAACTATCACAGTGCAAACTGCGTGACTAAATTATACACTCGATTCAACAAAACCACAAACAAAATGCAGGCTTCAAAGTGTTACTACTGGTTCAAGCTTTCCCTCGTGCTTTTTTTTCTTTTCATTTTTATAAATAACTATAAGCATATTTACATGCTCACCATGGTTGGATATTAGTCTGACTAAGGAGTTCATTTGTCATAGTCTGAATATGGTCTTAGTCAGCTTAAAATTAGTGCAGTCAGTGGTCCAGGCCGATGCTGGTTTGACTGTTGGAGATTTTCCCACTGATAGACACTCAGCTTTTGTAACATTTTGCATCTTTTTTGATACCACACATGTGATGACTTCATTGCACAGAAAACCAAGACATCATTTTTTTTACACTAGAATAAGAACGTTTTTTTAAAAATGCAGTATACAAAGCATACGTGTACTAGCAGTTGCATCATGAAGGGGTGTTTTTGATTGTAGTGCCAGATTGAATCTGTAAGCTAGTCTCAATGCTGTCCAGTGTCTTAGACCACCTTAAACTTAGGCTATGCTGTGCACATGTAAACAAAGTTCCTATGTCATAAAGTGTCATAAACTGCATAAACATAAATAAGTTTGTTTCAGTTTATGTAAAGTCACCCTCAAAAGAAATGTGACCTTTTTTGCTTGATAGTTTAGATCCCTTGTCTACATTCTGGTAATATTCAACACATCATTGGAAGGATTAAAGGAAAATGTGTTGCGATTTATTGATGCATATTGACATTAAGATCCCAATGTGAATGCACTGTTCCATGATTCTGGTATTCTTTTTGCATGGTGCCACTTGAAGAAAAGGAGAGTGGTGCTAGCTTCCATTACATATAAGCTACATGAGTCTCATTGCTCCACTGCAGAACTAAAAAAGCAAACATGCCTTGGCCAATCGACTACACGAAGCACAGGGGAAAATTTATAGTTGATTGATATAAGCTGATTTTTAAGTGTACTGTCCCTTTAATTCTGCAAATTGGGCCCATTTACTATTCTTTTTGAGTTAAATGTGCTATTTATAACTCTTCCATACTTGTAGGTGAGCCTCACCATCTCCCTCTTATGTTTTTTTCTGTTGTTAAATTGATGGTAATGCAATGACAGCATGTTTACTCTATGCTTCTTTTCTCTACAAGCTATTCCAAAGGCCTTCACTTCCAGCTCTCCTTCTTTCTCTCAACCCACACTCTCTTTCTCATCTTAATTGAGATGATGCGGATAATGACACATGAAAGATCTGAGCTCTCTCTCTCTCTCTCTTTCTCTCTCTCCATTTTTTCTTTCTCTCCCTCTCTGCAGGCATGGCGTAGAACTCTGGCCTGGAAAAAACAAATCAAATGTAAAGTCTGTCAGTGAGGACAGATTGATGCGTCTCTCATCTCCAGCCTGACTGCACATAGCTCATCATTACTGTCAGATGGGCTGCAGAGCGGGCGGGCAAGCAAGAGAAAGGGAGAGATAGGTGTGTCTGCAGGTTAGAAGGAGGATAAAAGGACAAGATACAGGAATGACTGAGGTATGGGCCGAAGGGCAGATGAATTGGAAAGGAGGTAATTTTAGAGACGTACAGGAAGGAGGATAAAAAAGAGAAAGAAAGCGTTGATAATGTGACGAGGGCCTGTTGTTAGAAAAGAAAAGATAAAAAACAAAATAAAGAGACTGCTGAATAACCTCCTCTGTCCAGCTGACAAAAGGTTTCCATATGACCCATCAGTCGGTCAACAAAATGCTTAGATAAACCCAAGGGTTGACGAAATTTTGTCGATCACCATACCTCCTTCAACTCCCATCCCCTGGCCTTCATTTGAACACCTGCCACTCTGCACTGCCCTGGTGAGTGATTTTGAATGGAAGATTAAAATCTGGGAAAGGAAAGAAAATAGGAAAACTTTTTCCTGTTCGCTCAAATGCAAAATAACTCTCTAAACTGTCCAAGACAAAGTGTTGGGCTTGATTCTCTGAACTTCACTCCCAAGAAGCAGTTTAGTATAATACTCTACCCAAACTGATAGTTTGGCCAAAATTGTGCATTATTTTCCACTTTATCCTAATTGTAGTCCATCAGGACAAACACAATTAGTGTTTAAAGCTTTTCTCTTTAGTTTCAGCAATGGGCAAAAACATGCATAAATCATCGCACTTGCGTGAGCTGCTAATAGCCTAAAATAAATTTGCACAGTATATGGCACTATTACCTGCAGAAATGGACAAAATATACTAAATAGCAAGATTGAGTAGTAGTCTGAATTTTGGCTATTCATTTATTCATATTTATAGATATTTACATTGAAATTTTGCTTTTGATTTAAGACACTATTGAGAAGGTGAGCAGAGCAGTTAAAAGAAGCTCACCAACAAAGATCATATGGCATAGGCATTTTTGGGAGCGGTGGTGAGGTTACCTTCCTCCTTCCTGAATAACTGACTTACCTGTTGAAAGGGAAAAGGGATATAAGGTGCAGCTGACTTCAACATTCTGTTTTGGTATTTGTATAAGAGAGACATTGTGTGCATGTGGGGCACTTGCACAGTTCGGGTGGGAACTGAAAACTCATTTACTTTAAAACCAAAGCCTTTTTTTGTTGCTTTAATACTTTTGTGGTACATGCAGTTTATTGTGCACTACAGGAAACATGGGGCAAACTTTTTTTCACTTTTTACAAGAAATGGGTAAAATATAAAACACATATTTGAGCAAAGGTATTGTTACCTCTATGAAATAAAGCAAAAAGTCATTGCCCCTCAAAAAAACACCAGTGATATAAAACCAGGTCAAATTCTACGTTTTAAGTTTTTATTGGGATTTGAGTTGAAAAGTTTAATCTTGTTTTGCAGGAAGGACCCTCCTTTACATTCGTGCCACATATTTCTCATTTCTAAACATTAAAACAAAGCTCTGATGTGTCAAACCTTTTCATTTAATGCAGTGATTTATATTCACTGCATTTCAATGAGTTATTTAAGCAAATAACTGAGGGATCAACCAAATGTAAAAGCAACTGCATTTATGTCCTTAAGGAAAGAAAGATTCAGCTTGAACACAACACTCTACTACTTAAGGAGTAGCTTTACCGAAGGAAAACTGAAGATCCTAATTAGGCTGGAGTTAATAGTTGGTGGTCTGCAGTGTCTGTGGGGGGAGACCACAGCAGCAGCAGAATTTCTCTTAGATGGAATCTCGCTCCCCTCTGTCTGCCTGTTGAAAGTTAGTCGATGACTCAGGGCTCCAGTTGTGTGTGGGAGCGACGCCGTAACGGCTAGAAGCCTGATGCAAAACAAATTTATTGGAACACAGAAACAAAACTGTGGTCTACTCAGAGAAATTATGAACCATAAAAAGAGGATGTCAATGTATACTAAAGTCTCAAGCATTATTTTGGACTTTATGTAATACTCTGATACTCAATACTCTTTACAAATTGAATCAGAGAAATCCAACAGTAGTTAGAGAAGTTTAAAAGCCTGATTCATCATGATCTGTACTGTTTATAAATCTCTATAAGGATCAAAATGGAAATATCTTCTTGGAGAAACCTGAATGAGCATCACTAAACTGTCTGAAATCAAACTGAATGCTTCCTCTAGTGAAAAAGTGAAAGTTACCATTCTGTGAACAGCACAACTTTTGTCCTCTGCCTTTATACCATTCATGAAATGAAACTGCTGGCAGCCAGGAACATGGTGCCCAGGGAGCAGGTTGTGGGTACGGTACCTTGCTCAGGGTACCTCAGAGGTTCTTAGCAGACTTGGGAATCACCCATGACTTCCTGACTGCAGGGCAAATGCTCGAACCACTAGGCTAACGACTGCCCTAGTAATGCCAGTTATTTCTAGAGATAAAGTCTAGGTGTAATAATATCATTTCTCACTCATGGATTATATATTTTTAATCACTGTTTGTTTTTAAGTTCCAGAACAGATTTTATAATAAATACCATTTCATAATTGAAAAATCTGTAACGTTCAGTCTTTCTTTGCAAGAAGTATTTATGTTTTATGGTTTGCTGTACTTTTTCTCATTAAACAAATGGAAAAAGTTGTGAACCTGTCTTTAAAAAATAAAACTTAATATGTGATATGATTGTTTATGTAATATAACAGCAGTAACTTCAGTCTTCTTTGGTTAAATCCTCTATAACTGATCTCCAAACATACTTACATTCCGTTTGGACCAGCTCTCTGGCCAAGGTCATGTCGTATCACGGAGCATCAGACTCCATTCTAGGATTTGGAAATGGAATGTTTGCATAATTTCTCTGCATTTCCTTTTGCTGGAGAGCGAGACACTGTGGCTCGAGTGGTGCAGACATTGGAGCGAGACGCAATGAGACAGATAGGGAAAAGAAAGGCAGAGAGAGAGAGAGGGAGGGATGGAGGGAGAGAGAGTCCCCAGTATTTGAGCCACCGAAAGCCACTCTGCAGGCTCCTGGCCCTTCTGTTAATGACCCCGGCAGTAAACAGGAAACAATGGGCAGAGTGCATCTCATCGATTCCACGGCCTCCAGATCCTGAAGTGGTGCATCTTAAGAGGAATTTGTTTGAGTATGCATGTGTACAATATACGTAGGTTAGGCAGTTTATTGTGGCGTAATGAGGCTGAGGTTGCGGGCCAGTTAGGAGCCTTCCCTAAATGTGCTTGGAGCCAGACAAAGTTAATCAAGACTCTTCTGAGTAGAGCTGCTGGCTGCAAAACTTTGTATACATGGCAGCCGCGGCACAGTGAAGCATATGTCAATTGAGCCAACAGTATAACTGTTACATTTGTTTTGTCTGATGATGGAGAATCACTATGGGAGTCATTATTTGTGGATGCAAGTGCACTGGCTCCTGCTAGAAGCCAAGCAGAATCAGTGAGTGTTTGGAAACAAGTATATATATCTCAAAGCTGCGCTCTGAAATATTGAGTTTGGACATAGAGGTCTAGGAATAAAAATTGTTACAGAACATCTTTATTATGTGGTGGTTCTTTAAACCTAACATAAAGGTTCCTCTCACTCACAAATCTCGTTCTCAAAATAAGTAATTCAAAGATTCTTTAGGGAATTGTGGGAAGTGATTCTTCAAAGAACCCATTTTTGGCACCTTTGTATTTACGGGTGTAGGAATAAAGGAGAATGAGAGGAAGATGAGAGAAAGGTTGCAAGATACAAAGAGAGAGAAGGGGAAAAGGGAACTGCCTGAAGAGAGAAATCTTTGAAACCCCAGGAATGCACATACACTCCACACATGGACTGCTCTCAAGGTGAAAAGTGGACGTATGGGGGCCTTGAAGCTTCACTGCAGCTCGCCCTTACAGTCCTTCAAATAACAAATCAACACACCCTTCGAGGATGTTGGCTGAATGGTTGGTTCACACGCTACGGCGTCGAGAACCAAAAAACAACATTCATGTCAGTTTTACGATCTGGGAACAGCAGGAGCCCCTGTGGAGCCGCAGGTGAAGGCAGGAGAACAACAGCAGGGATTCAGGGCCGCTCCGCACTGAGCATGCCCAGTCAGACTGGAAACATGCATCTGGGAAGCAGAGAGCAAGCTGGAAGGCTCTGCGGGAAGTGACCCAATGACGTGAAGGATGACCCCCGGTGCTGCCCCCGTGTCTAACCGTGTTGGAACGCAGGGAACCGGATAGGAACTGGATAGGAGCAAGGGTAGCGGAGACTAAAAGAGCCGCCGGACCCTGGAGGCTTCTGCAGGCGCTGGGCCGAGCCTCCGGCACAGCAGCTACATGTCCTCTCTGGCCATGAGAATGATTGGCCTGAACGTGGCGTGGTGAGGGGTGGAGTGACCCATAGGAAAACAGCATGGCCTGGGACCGGGGTCGGGGGGGCCGCAGGGTGAAATCTTGAGCTGTCACATGCTCCGAAAATAAATGTGTGCACGTTAGCTATATTTTAGAGGATTGAGGGAGCTTCTCTGTGGGGTGTCAGCTTGCTTATGAGAGTATGTGTGTAAGTATGTGTGTGCAAAGGGATGTCAGTCATTTTGCCTCCTGCTGCGTTTGACTTCCTGTCTGTCTGAGGAGCTCTTCTGCTTCCTCTGAGAGTGCAGAGCCGGTGCTTCCTTATGTATACACACACATACACACACTAAAACTGAGTTTACACTCACGTAGGCGAACTTTCTGATGCCTGTAAACTTCAAGTAAACAGCCATAAAACACATCCTAAAGTCAAATGTCAACTTTTTGAACTTTTTACAAAGAAAACCTGCCTTTAGGATATATCCCTGTATTCTCCTTTACAGCCAAACAACTATGCTGCAAAGGAAAAAAAAGCAAGTTAACGTGTTAATTAATTGAAAGTGACCAACCCTGTACACTTCATCAACTTATATAGACTTGATCAGTTTTATTTTAGTAGGCAACTCACTAAACTGAGTCATTAGGCATGTGCATTAGCACATTAGCGTCCTATTTCTGCTTAATTGTATATAGCCTGTGGTCAATTCTACCCTGCTGGCTAGCTGAGGACAAAGCAACTTAGCTCAAGCACAGCGAGGTGCTTATCTAGGACACCCCACACCCACCCCCCTTCCTCCACACACACACACACACAAACAATACCCTCCTACCCCACCCCACAAGATAACCGTCATTAATTCTCAACAGCTTTTCTTAAGGTTTCTTAAAGTATTTTTCTCTATTAACTTCTAAACTCTTTAACAAAAGTCCGCTTCTACTGAGGAATGGTTATATCTGGTGCTAAAGGATTATGTTGTCACTAAGGAGTAAGTATTCTGAGGGTGGGAGTACCTTATCCAAGGTGTAGTCACAAACCACACAACTACCACCATTCACATGGAGACTAGTCTGATCCCCATTGGAGGAAATGACCTCGGCCAAACAAAAAGACTACGTAATTCACTTTGCTATTGCAATGTCTCCACCATGTTGATGTTCTGATCTAATGCTTTAGGTACACTATACACTGTAGTCAGAAGAGCAATTTAAGGGGAAAAATAAAGATGATAGGGGACTATAGTAACACACACACACACACACACACACACACACACACACACACACACACACACACACACACACACACACACACACACCCATAGCTGCAGTATGATTGCCTTGCTTGTAACTATGTCATATCATTTATTTTGACACATTGTATATTTAGTCTATTTAGTTTAGAGTTTCAATGTATAATTTATGTATGTATGTGTACTCGTTTCATCTCACTGCATATGTGTGTATACCTGAGATGACAGTAAAATTTACTTTGCCTTTGGGTTTGACTTTATCCAGACAGATGGATGGATTTGTAAAGGTTACTGATGTGGAGTTTTCACAGAATCGATGGCACATTAAGCCATGTTTTTACTGTAATTGTTGTTGTAGTCCTTCAGAAGAAATGAAGTAAAAATAACAAACTGGAGCAAAAGCAATTAAGGGGGGATATTTTCCTAATCTAATCTATATTAAAATGAGATAATATATACTCTCTTTAGTCTCTTCTACTTGGCAAACTGAAAATGCATGGTTTAGTTTTGAACAAATTGTTAGACAATTGCCCTTGTCTTCTGAATAATTACTTTTGGTGTATAAAAAGAGCTGGTTGAAAGATATTATCTGAATGAAATTAATTCTTGCACTCAATTTACTTTGAAAGGCAAAAACAGAAAATAATGTACTTTGCTTGAAAAATATTTAGTATGCAAGTTGGTTGCTAGAGAGCAGTCATCCTGAATATTAAAACATTAGTTAATTACCAGCCCAGGCATGAGACTGATTAACCAATTAATAATTTTCAACGAATCCTATCCCCTGTTATACCCCATCAACCCAATACCTACTTTATACATATATATGCATGGTGCAGCAGATTAATACACAACAACAGTGTAACAGTTTGTATTTTTTTATTAAAATCAGTTTTCAGGGCAATTAGAAGAATGAAAGGAAATGGAACCAAGTTCCACTTCCTACTGCGAGAGAAAAAAAAAATCATAGACACCCAGGCAGAGCTATTGGCAGAAACTCAGCATTCCCTTCTTCTTGTGACTCTTAGAACTTTTGAAGTTTGGGGAACTGATGAGAGTTTCTCTCACTTGTTTTTCTGCCTAATTGAAACCAGATCTGTTCATTTGGCCTGTTACTGTGAATTCTGCGCAAATAAATCTTGAAAACATCCCTGATCATTAACAGATCTTTTCTGTGGCATCTTTTAAAAGTTTTGCCCCTGGTGGAAATTCTTCAGTGGTACAGCCTCACCCGGGCCCACAATGGGCCCTTCCCTCAGCATGTTGAAGACTGGTTCACGAAAAAACTCATCCTGTGTCAATATTGACCCTCCTCTAATGTTGCATATCTGAATGGACAGTGTGTTATTACTGGTGCCACATTAACGGGTAAAACATTGGACATTGCCCATGTGGGACCAATCTGAAATGGTCTTTATTACTGCTTTTCTCATACAAGCTCTATCTGCGATTTAAAATATCTATATAGGTTTAAAAGAGTAGAGATTACGTGAAATAGCACTAGAGTACTGTAGAACGAAAACGCTAGTACGAGTAGAAAATGCCAGGATTACCAAGTTCTCTACAATGTGTAATTAACCATTTTAGAGAACCATTTTAAAGCTTAAAGAACCTCCACATAATGCAAAGGGTCTGTGCAAATTAACATATTTTCCAAGATCCTACACCCAAGAGCATATTCAATTAATATGTCAAAGACATGAGATGTTTCCATAAAAGAGAAAAGCATGTAAAGGCTGGAGGAGTCTTAGCCTCTCTCAGGAAAGACCTTGCTGCTCTAAATCAATACTCACAGCTATAGCCGTGGTGGCATTCGCAGCGGTACTGCCCTTGATGCTTAATGCAGTGAACAGGCAGGTCCATGTGTCGCTGTAACTTATAGATGCGAGTTGTGTTAATCATGAGCGATGTCATGTTGGCCTGTCGTCCACGGCCTGTATCTGTCACTCACCAAGTTTATGGCCTCTGGGAATTGTGGCAATTCGTGGTATCGATCTATCACTAATTAGCCCTGGATTAAGAGGTGCGTTAGTGTGAAGTAAACATGAGTAGAGAGCTCTATTTCATAGCCCTGCATTGATTTCTGCTAATGTTCTTCTGAGGCAGTCCACAACACCAGTGAATAGTACAATGGAGTTCTGGTGCTTGTTAGAAGTTGCCTGAACTGCTTATGCCATTTCTTTGATAACGCTTAACATGGCGAATGGGATAATGGATGCAAAATCTGACTCTGAATCATTCTTTGTGCTGTCCACTCTGACCTAGTTATAATAACGGCCATGACGCTGAATGAGCAATATTTTAAGACGAGCTATTTCACATTTCAGCCTTACATTTAATAGAGAACAATAATATTAATAGTGTTAATAATCTCATATTATTCATCCGTGGCAATAAAATTGTTCAGGCCTATACAAACCATCATTTTAAAGGAGGTCCCTGCAAAAGACTCATATTTTCACCCAGAGGTTTACTCCCGAAATAAGCTTAATGTGTGTTCAATATTTAATCCTGTGGCATATTTCCCTTAATATGGGCAAATGAGTACAGTGGATACATTTTCATTCCAGCTCCTTTTGTGTCTATTAGCTTAGCTGTTTCATTTTGTTACTGACATTATTGCCACATTATATGAAATGGCACTACAGAGACTTTTCATAGCACTGCTTACCAACAAACAGTTCCAGCAGAAATTGCTGACGGAGATCTTGAAAGATGGCTTCACAGAGATGACACATGACCATAAAAGTGATGTACAATCATTTGAAACTGCAAGTAGCATTTTCTTTCACCTTAAGCTCCTTTGCTAACCCTAATTCAGTGAGCAGCAGGAAGCACTGACGGTAAAACTAGTTTATGACCTACTTCTTGTGTCCTCTACATTACAGGTTTTCTCTAGAATTTCCACCTTTCTTTAACAAAAATTAAACGAAGAAATAGGAAGGAAAAGCTCACTACACTATAATGATTATAATCAAAGCATATTTACTTAATTTTTACTGATATTTTCTAATACATTTTTTGATGTGTAAAAATAGCAAATTTGCTGGAAAAAAGACTGTTGATCCTGAACTTATGCACATTTTAATGAACTTTAAATAAATCTTAGCATTTTTAGGTAAACTCAACCTTTTTAGCATACATTTTTACAGTTATAATATATTTCTGTCATTACCTCTGGACTTTCAACAGCTGACAATTTATACATACTGTGAACAACAGTAACAGAAACAGTCCAAACTGACTTTGAATTAAATCTTGTTAACTAAATTCAGACTTTAGAACTTTTACTTTCTGTCTCTGCCATTCAGGAACAAATAACTGGGGCCTTCAAATATCTGTAGGTTCAGTCTCTGCAACACAAAATATTCCTTAATAGGGGCCTATTCTTGTTAAATTGTAACATTAGAGTTGCGGTCATGTCATTATGTAGATATACGCCAAATTGGTCATTAGCCATTTTCTCTGTGTGTCTCTGCTGTCCTATATTTGAGACACGGTGAGAGAATAGATGGCCATTTCTGCTCGGTCTTGCCCCTATGAAGCAGATGGTTAGTTTACAGTGGATGGGAATAGAGGGGCTTTCTAATGACTGGTGTGCGAGGGGCTGGGGTCGGGGACTGAAGCAGCTTCCCTCAGCGACTGATTTACTGCCTTCAGCTCCAACAGAGGCATGCAGAGGCTGGATCGGTTCAAGTCGAAAAGCCAGGCAGGCAGATGCTGAGGAAAAAGCTTTCTTTGTGTTACTCTATCCACTGTTGTTTGAAATTGTAAGTGTTGATGCTGACCTTAAAACAGAGCAGGAGTGTGGACAGACAGAGAATGAGTGTCAGCTTGTGCGGACTTGGCCTGGAATGGGTGGAATGCCAAATAATAGTGAGGGCGGTACATTGGGTACTGTGTGTATTTAAGGAAAAGACAGAAAGACAGAATATTGAGTTTGTGCGTATGTGTGTATGTGTGCGTGTTTGGAGGGTTAGGTATGTGACAGCATCTCCAAAATCTCCAAAACTTTACATGAAAAGTGAAATAAACTTTTTAACTTTTTATGGCTAGTATAGATCATTTTTTGTCATTTTGAAACTTTTCTCTTGATCCATTCAGTGTAAATTTTTGACACAGTGTAAAGGCCAACTTGTTATATCCGTAATACTTACTGTAAATATAATCATGAATTCATTTATGTAAAAACCATGTGAGGCATACTATTATTATGTAAGAGTAACATATTTCCTTATATATATATGGAATTATATTATTTTATCCATTACAAACACATAAGGCACATTATTATTATTGCTATAAGTCCATATTAAAAGTATAGTACAAATGGGATATATTATTACATATGGGTGCTAAAGCTATATAAAATTAAAATTAAATGTGTCTGTGTCTCTGTGTGTGTACATTTGTGTGTGTGTGTGTGTGTGTGTGTGTGTGTGTGTGTGTGTGTGTGTGTGTATGTATATGTATGTGGGTTTGTTGTGGAGGAGTACAGGCTGATTGTTTCAATGAAGCAATTTGATTCAATTTTCCACTCAATAAAATTAGCCATCAGGACTGGGGCCGTTTGGCTGTCCACACTCGCTCATTTCCAGATTCCTCTCCTAATTGAACGAGTTTATGTACTTGTCTCCGGGAAATTGGAAAAATTCATCACCTGGAAAATGTTATATTTTTCTCCCTCCCGGCTGTGCACAGCCTGGCCCCCCCAAACCCCTCTTTCTTTCTTAACTTCATCACAGTGATGAGGGACTATGAAATTAATTTGTTAGCATATAACAGGAGTTGCTCCCCAGAATGGTCTGTGTATGTGTGTGTGTGTGTGTTACAGGGCTGCAGTACATCGCATGTTAATTGTTATCAGAATGGCGGCCTCTGCAGTACCATAATCGCAAAAAATATGCAATTTTTTAATGCCATTTAGTAGTGTGTCTTCAATCTAGTTATAACACTGTTAATGCTATCAGCTCTGAGTGCTTGAACACATTATCGGTTCCTGTTGATGTTCCCTTTGAGTGTCATGTGAGCAATCTGATGAATCACAGGAAATAGTCTGAGGTGTCATATGGTCATTTTGAGCATAATCTTTTCATTTATACCACAAGTGAAAACCATACGTCGGTGCGTGCACACAGTCAGGCTATCACTAGGAGTAAGTTTAAGAATATGTGTATAGTTTCTCCAACATAATAATTTTTTACTTCTGTATTCCTTTTGCTTTGCTATCTACTATTTGTACCTTTTATATTTATTCTGTACATGACTGCCTGCCAAATGATATACAGTCATATGCAAAAGCTTGAACAACACCACACAGATTGATTGATTTTCTAAAACTACATATACATTCTTTACAGATTACAAACATAAATGTGGCAATTTCTGTAAATATTCTGTAAATCTTCAGTATTTTCTGTTCACCACTCAGTTTAACATAGGACAAAAAAACACAAAATATAAAATGTGCAGTAACACACTTTCCTATTTTTATTTTCATTTTATTTAAACATCAGATTCAGCAAATAAACAATTGTGTATTGAAAATACATAGTGGTGATTTCTCTGTGGAGTAAATATGCTTATTTTCTGCTTCAAAAAATTGATAGATAGGCAGATAGAAAGGGGCAGGGATAGATAGACAGATAAATAGATAGATGGAGAGAAAGAAAGAGAGAAAGGAGAGAGAGAGAGAAAGAAAGAGAGAAAGGAGAGAGAGAGAGAGAGAGAGAGAGAGAGAGAGAGAGAGAGAGAGAGAGAGAGAGAGAGAGAGAGAGTGTATGTGAGAGAGAGAGAGAGAGAGATTGTCCAAGATACCATGTATAATGGACATAATGTTGAGTAGCTACAACTTGGTGCCATTGGTGCTACTGAGATGCCACTTACTTTTAAAGCAAATGAGTGAATCCAACAGAGAGAAAGAGTAAGAAACATGTGGCTATGTGTGTGTAGCAATGAATGAGAGAGATAAATGGAAGCAAAAATGCTGTGTGATCTGCCATCTGTGTACAGAGTCCCTCTCCTGCGCCCCATATGGCTCTCTCTTACTTTCTTTCTTTCTCTCTCACTCTTTCTCACACACACACACATACCACACACATGAACACACAAACAAATTTAATCATCCACATGCAAGCTCAAACACTCAACAGAGAGACAGAAAGAGCTCATTTCAGATCCAATCTGTATCCTACATCTGATTGATATTATATTGATTTATTGGTTCTAGACTATTTATTGATTCAGCCATGAAGTGATTTAATCACAAATGATGATCTGATGATAGTAGTGATAAGAATGTGACTTAGACCTTCTTTTGGCATTAAAAATGCATAAAATGCATAAAAAATGAATGCTTTTGGAACGTTATAGTGTATTAGCAATATGAACGACAACAGAATTTATAGGAAACTGGGGAAATGTATAACATTATGCTGCATTATTTGAATGTCTCCCCTTCGTTCTTTCCCTATGTGTCTTCAGGCATTCATTCGCATATATTGCACACACACACACACACCCTGCGTTATAGAGGTGCTGATGGACAGACACCTCCAGGTCCGCCAAAATAAAATGAGCACTATTAGTAGGGGCAGCGGAGCCTGTGCCGCATTAAGCGCTCCAGCCGTGCAGAAACTCGAATGAATATGACTGCCACTCCACACAGCAGCACCAAACACAACAGCTATTCTAATGACTTCACCTGAACATGCGTTACTAAACTACATAGGGTAATTCTCATATGCTATCATCAAGAGACAGCTCAAATTATACAGAAGAGGAATGCAATAAGCTTGCATTAGTATATAGTGCTTACTCTATGTTTAGAGGTTTGCATTTTAGTTGTTAAACAGGCTATTAGCATGTGCTGAAATGTGCTAATATGTCTACACCTGTAAGCCATGGTTATAATGAAATTTGCTTCTTCACCTTAAATCCTTACCAATCAGCCAAGACATATTTGTGTTTAGTTTTGTGCTGACACTACGATGCTAATTTAGCTAGTAAGTTACTGCAGCTAATAGCAGCCCATTAGCATAATGCAAACTGCTTGGCTGTATCATCACACATTATCCTCAAACTGTGTTACCATGTTAAGTAATGTAAAATCAACATATGGTTTCTTACACTATATGGCCTACTGTTATCTATAAAAATGGACAAAAGTAAACAGCATAGCTAAAAACAGCAGTGGTTCAAATTTTGTTTGTGTTTTGGAATGTTCTTAAACTGTTTAGATCTGAAATTACAAAGTCTAAAGTGAAGAATATGCATCAGGTGTTTGGAGAAAAGTCAGATTTGATAGTACAAACAGAGGGTGAGAGCTTTCCTCTCCAGCTTATAGGCATATGAAAACCATATAGCTCTAAAACATTATAAGTCATTCTTTATCATAAGGTATGTTTTAGATGTAAACAGTCATTCAGAGTGGTTTGTTTTGAGTGTTTTGCACTTGTGGTGATAGGAACCATTGGCCTCAGTGTCTACAATACACATGTTGCCATATTATTTGCCAATGAAATTGACTACCAGGAAAGCCTTAAAGAGTAGTTGCTTATTCAAATAACTAAGCAGAGGAAAAACTTTCTTAATTGCAATACATATGAATGTATCAATATTTAGTTCTAAGCAATTTTGAACTATTTCTATTGGTTAATTCCTCATGAAATAAAATAAAATGGTTCTGCTGTGTTTCTTTGCATTATTTTTTTGAAATTCAGCAACTTTTTTTGACATGAAACTAATAGTGTTTATGGGAAAACCCAAAACCTGCAGCATCAGTGCTATGATATAGTGCACCAGGAAGAATCGCAGTGTGGTTGTCAGACAGTGGCAGGTAAGGAAATGAATGAGCTTGTACCAAGCTACCAAGACAGTCCATCATGGCTGTTGTGGACAAACAGTGACATCAGTGCCCAGCATGGTGCTAATATGCTACATTGAATTCAATAAACGATCTTGTCAATAGAAGCCTATTCACTCTACAACAAAAAATATGAAAATAAAATTTAAAATTTCAAGGATTCTCAGATTGTCTACAGTATTGCTCTATTTCAACTTAGGTGAGACATGAACTTTGTGAGTCTCTGAAGATTATTTGAGAACCTTATCCCTGAATAACCTTTTAAATTAGATCTTTTTTTTAAAGTATTTTTGTAAATGAGGTATGGACTAGGTAAATGGTCTATACCAACTAGAATAGAAAAGTGCTTATTTTGAACCCTCACTTTATATTCTGCACATTATACTGAAGTTACAATCAAGTCTGTGTTCTAATTTGACTCAATTCAACTGCGATTCTGTCCAGATGGTAGTTGATTCTTAAATGCCACTTTCTGAATTAAGTTCTAAAGTTATTCTACTCACGAACCCATGCACATATCTCCTGGTCTGTTCGTCTGACTCAGAGGATACGAAGGCGGATGGAAATGCTTAATTATTAATTGGCTTGTTGTGTTTGTGCCAGGAGGCAATAAATAACGCTCTCGTCTAATGAATAATGGGGGTTGGTTGGTGGGCCCGGCTCAAGCACGGATCCCCATGGTGAGCCGTTAATGTTTTACAGTGTCTCCAGTGCTGGGAGGGAGCTGCTTTCTGGCCAGCCCATTAACCCAGCACCGGGGAGGCGGCCACTGGACCCTGCTCTGAACCAACAAGAAGGGCCGCCACAAAATCGAGTGCAAGCGTAACTCAGGGCAATGCCCTCTCAGTTGGAATATTGTATATCCTCAGCTTTGAATTTGTTTTGTAGCCTAACCATTGTATTCAACACAATGATGTGAATTTCCTGCCTAAATAAGAAAGATATTTACACATATCAGTAAATAATGCTTGATATGGTCTGTCAACTATTCATGCAACAGCTGTCAAATGGTTAAATTCTGTTGCATTTCTTTAGAAAACAAGTCAATGCCCAAAAATGATAATTTTTCACCTTCATCACAATACAGATTTACATTGATAACAGCTATGTACCAAAATTTTCAGTTTATTTCACTAGCTTTTTGTAAGACTGCTGATCCCATCACAGTTATATTTTTATAGATGTGGTTGAGATCATAACACAGAAACCCCAGAAATATCCTTTGTGTTACAGTAAACACGAGAGTTTATCATGATGTGTCTGAACACTTGTATTGCTGGGTAAGTCTGGTATGTGAAGGCTTGTGAAGGGTATTTTACAGTTTTATTTAGGCCTGTACTGGTAAGCAAAACCTTTTTCAAGCAACTGTGTGGAAAATAACAACAGTAATTGGTTAAACTGGGAAGCGACAATTGTTCAAGAGATAACGTTTTTGTCTGATGCTGGTGTATCCTAAGCCTTATATCGTACCATAACAGCCAGTTTTTAAAACTGGTATAATGTTCACCTGGTGCTGCAGCACACAGCGCCCTGATCACCACCCCAGCTCAACAGCCATGCATGCAATAAACATGGTATTATTGAAGAATATCACTTCATTCAACATGTTTTAAGTTCAGTTAGGTGTGGAATGTTCATATGTGGAAATACTGGTGTCTTTGCTATTGACTGGTAAAAAACTCATAAATGAATATGTTGCGATAACTCTGTTAACTATTACCAGACAAATTCTGTTCACTTTTCTGTGACTGAAAAGACTACTGTTCTGCATATTTTCTTTAGTAAATTGTTGTTTTTACTTTGCTGCTGTAAGGCTAGTATTTTAGCTCCACCCTGTTCTTGGTTCCCTACAAGGTTTCTTAGGGACTTTTTCCTCACCTTTGACATTCTCACTAGGGGCTCGGACCTGGACTCTGTAAAGCGTCTTTGTGACAACTAGGTTGTAAAAAGTGCTGTATAAATAAAATTGAATTGAATTGAATATTTTAACTTAAACATGTACGTTGGATACCCCATAGATAGAGTACTTGATTTAACCCCCTACTAATGGTTGACTCATGCTTTAAAAGAAGGCGCGTAATGTGTGATTCGTGTAATGCTTTACGTTGTTTAATGATCACTTTTACTAACCCATATGCTTATACTGCCAGCTGGTCATTATGTGTAGGTAGGCTAGCTGTTCTCCCCTGCTAATTTTTTTTAGCCCCTTGGCTAATCACTGTTTCATTCAGGTCAGTTTCCAACTTGGCTGACCCCAGTGCCTCTGAAGGGTGACTGTAGCCTCAGGTTGGCCACAGACTGCTGAAGGGGAATGAGTGACTTCTCAGAAGTTTTATGCCATGATCAGTGATCAGTTAGAAGTGGTAATGGTAGCTTGTGCAGGACTGCAGGCTCTGTTAAGTTTGAGCTGACCTCAGCATTTCAAGGAACACATAAGCTAGTCAGAGCATGGGATACTTCAAAAGGTCTTTTAAAGCTGTCTTGGCAACTCAATTGAAAACATAAATGCAAGAAAATGAATGCATGTGAAATGATCCTAGCTAAGCCACTATAACTGAATATTGTTTTATCTATCAGTATTCTGCTTACAGACAGCATGTAAGCTGACATTCTTTTTTTCTCTTACACTTTTTCATGCTTTCACATTACATACTATATTGACCCTGTAGGAAGTAACTTTAGTCGTCTGTATTTAACCTATTCATGTGAGTGAAGCAGTGTGGACTGTACCTTGCTCATAGGTAATTCAGTGGTTTGCAGGGGCAACTCTCTAACCACTAGACCACCAGCTGCCCTTTATTTTTTAAGCATTTTATTTGTTCATATTTTTCATTCTACATACATTTATACATATATACTTATATAACTTTTCACTTTGTATCTTCCTGTGTATAGATATATATCCTCAGCTTTAGATCAATACATATACAAATAATTATCAAACACTCATCACACAAAACACTCACACAAAAGGACTTGACTCTGTCTTAGACCTATATACATATACCAAGAACACCCACACACGTACACCCGCATACTTGCACATACATACTCTCCTTTCTTGGTGTCTTAGTGTCACTTGATCTGCACTGAGAGGCTATTAGTCAGTCAGTCAGAGACAGACATCTGCACTGAGATCAGATTGATCTGTCCCAAAACTTCACACAGCTCCAGCAGGAAAGCTCACAAATCAACACTGTCTCACCCCCCTGCTGAAAGACATTCACCTGAGTGTAAGTGTGTGTGGTGTGTGTGTGTGTGTGTGTGTGTTTGAGAGAGAGAGAGAGAGAGAGAGAGAGATTCTGCACGAAAGAGGCATGCTGCACAAAAGCGAATAGGTGACATGTAAGAAGGCAACCTTAGAATCTAGCAGTGTGCTCTGCTTATTTGATATATGTGTGCACACATGTATTAGGTTCTTTGTGGGGACCAAATTCCCCCAAGTTGAAGGTAACCAACATGTTAATGCTGTTGGAACACTTGGCTGATCTTCATGTCAAAAAGAGAACATAAAGATGTGCTTTTGGTTTGCTGGGTTAAGGTTGGGCTGTATGTTTAGCATAGAAGCATTTAGCTGTAATCCTACAGGAGGTAATGGAACTATCCTTTTTTTTTTATCTTGCAGAGGCTGGTGAGTTTGTGTGGTCTTTGTGGTGTACAGGGCGAGAAAGACTGAGGCAGTGAATTGGAGATTGGGTAGCATGTGCTTCATCATTATGCATGCCATAGCCCAATAGGCCCGCGGGGGGAAGAGTTAGGGTGCGACATGCATGGCTTCCCTGCTTTAATTTCCCTCCATTTGAGAACATTAGGCTTGACAAAGACAAGGAGGAGTGTGGGGTGGTGGCGGGGGTACTGCACAACAAACAGAGAGAGAGAGAGAAGGAGAGAGATGAATGGCGCCAAAGGGACTGAGAGCATAGAAAAGAACATGAAAAGGCATGAAAAGAGAGATTTGGATTTTCTTTTCCACAAGTCATGGAATGTAATCTTCAGTTTGATTTTGAAAACAATAAGTGTTAGGGTTAGGGTTAGGGTCTAACATTTTTAGACATCTTTTTTTTTTTTTTTTTGCAGAGTGAGTCTAGTTTGTAACCTTATTGTCACAGAACACAAAAAAAACTATGGTTTCACCCATGTGTGTGACAATAATGGACCCAGACCCGGACATACCCACCGATGGTAGTTCTGAATCAAGGACAGATCCAAGATAAACTGTCTTTTATTTGTGAATTAAACTGGTTTTAATTGTGAAGCATGGAACACAGGGTGGACGTAGCAGGCAGCTCAAGCCAGAAGGTGACAGGATTTATCCGATGAATTATTGGTTAATAAAGCGGGGGGTGAGCTTTTTGGACTCTGCGAAGATGAAGATTCTTGGTTGATAGCCAGATCCTGTCACCTACATTGAGCAAGAGAGTGCCGACGGCAATGTTGTTGTATGTACTGAACATTGACCCGCTGGATGGAATTTTGGGCTTGCGACCACAGTGGTCAGTACCTGTGATGGTCAAACATTGGTTGGAAACCAGTACCCAGACAAAAGACTACAAGTGGAACTGATCAGATGGCAGAAGGCCTTCTAGAATTTGGCCACGAACTGAGACCCACTGTCCAAGTCGATATTCTTGGGGAACCCTTGTAAACAGACTACATGCTCTAATAATAATTCTGCTGTTTCCTTGGCCATGGGGTATTCGGCTAGCGCCATCAGGTGCGCAGCCTTGGAAAAATGGTCAGAATGACCGCCTTCGCATGTGACTCTGGTAGACCAGTGACAAAGTCCAGTGCGATATGCGACCAGGGTCTTTGTGGAACAGGAAGAAGTTGTAATTCTCCCAGAGCTGGTTGGTTCACCCTGGCGCATACTGCACAAGCCTGGACAAAGTTCTTAATACGGTATGAAAGATGGATGTGAAATTGCTCAAAAAGGATTCAGTTGTTTAGTCTGCTGGAAGGTATGCAAATTTTGGTGGTCCGTCCAGACCATAAATGGTTCACCGCTGCTATGGAGCCAGTAATGCCATTCTTCCAAAGCCCACTTGATGGCCAACAGCTTCCGGCCCCCTACACCACAATGCTGCTGAGTGGGGTTCAATTTCCTGGAGAAGAAACTGCAGGGGTGCAGGTTCTGATCTGGATCTTGTTAGGAGAGGATAGCTCATACACCCACATCACCACCACAACGAATGGCTTAGCAACATCTAGATGGAGAAGGATGGGAGCAGAGGTGAAGAGTAGGCACAGACGATGAAATGCCTCCTTGGCTTGAAAATTGAAATGGAACTGGTTCTGGGGAGGCTTGGTGAGAGCGGTACGAGAAGCCACAACTGAACTGAAGTCCTGGATGAATCTTCTATAAAATTTCACAAACCCAAGAAAGCTCTGTAACTGTTTTAACATCTTGGGTAGCGGCCAATGACGTACAGCCTCCAGCTTCTGGGGATACATGGCCACACCCTGTGGGGTTATTACAAAATCCAGGAATGTGGTGGAGCACTGGTGGAAAGTGCATTTCCCCAACTTGCTGGGAGCAGAGGCCAGCAACCTCTGCAGGACTGCCCGCACATGCTGGACATGTTCCTCTGAGGTCCTGGAGTAGATTAGATTATTGTCCAAATAGACAAATACCCAACAGCCCAGCACGTCCCACAGAACATCATGGATGAGTTGTGGAAGAATTGAATAATTAGGTGTTGTGACCATGAAATCAGTGGGTCACGCTGTAGAAACCCCAGGAGTGAAGGTGGTGATGAAAGATCCGTGATCAAAAAAGATAATTGTTCTCGGTGGCCAGAAATAGTGAGGGATCAAGGGACTGTTCGATATTGAATGGGACTATTACTCAAGGCCCGACCGTCAATGGCAGTGATTGTAAGAGGCCAGGATAATGTTTCCATCCCCACACCCAACTGGGCAGCAAAAGCACAATCGATGAAATTTCCAGCCACACTCAAATGTCTGGACTGCCAGGGTTCGAAACTCCACCACATTTCGGCTCACAGACTGCTCACCTTGATGGTTCATACAATTTAGAGTCGGTCTTCACCTCGCTATCCGCATGGTGAAAGGTGGCCCTGAGCTGTATAGTAAATTTGGGATAGGAATATCCCATATCCATGTTGGCTCTCAGGACTGCGGTGGCCCGCTCAGCTGCTTTCCCAGTGAAGAGAAACAAGATGCACAATGCTAAAAAACATGCATGCATTGGGGATAGGTCAGTTGAGCACACTAAATTGCCCCTAGGTATGAATGCTGGCGACTGTCCAGGGTATACCCTGCCTTCGCCCATAGCAGCTGGGATAGGCTCCAGCTCAGGTGTGGGACAAAGGGGTAGAAGATGGATGTCTATAGCATTTCTCATTCGTACATACATAAAATGTAAATATTTATATATTAGATTTTTTAAAGTCTGTCACTAGATGCATATATGTTTGTGGACATGTCATTACTAATACATCTGCAAGATTAAATAGCTTTCCACCTGCTATTTGGTTATATTAGAAATTAAATTCACTAGTTACTCATTTTGTTGTAAGTGGTTTTGGGACCTTATGTTAGGGCTTCACATTAGCAAATTAATTCGGACTGATTTAGAAGTCTCTGATCTAGTCTGTGGTATTGTCACGGTCTGGACTGGCGTAAGCCGAGCCTTGTGTTTTATTTTGAATGTTTCTGTTCATGCTTTGTTTGTTATGATTCCAGCGTTACGCTGAGGAACCTTAGTTCTGATTCTGTCCTGTGTTGTGTTCATTGCCTTTTGTGTTTCCTTGGTTTCATATCATGTCCTTGACGCCCCTGTTCTTAGTTAGCCCTTATGTGGCTTTATGTCATGCTAGGAGTCCCTGTTCCCTCTTGTGTAGTGTTCCTGTTTCC